>JAFELO010000125.1:1705028-1725671 GCA_017140195.1 Eumaeus atala
TACAGTAATGAGAGTGCCGATAGATGACTACAGTACATGTGTCTCTGTGTAGTCCATAGCGCATTACGTAGGTATTACCTAGTGTTCATGACCTAGGATATTAATGTGATAGTTTGAATATTTGTAACATCTTACTATACAGTAATGAGAGTGCCGATAGATGACTACAGTACATGTGTCTCTGTGTAGTCCATAGCGCATTACGTAGGTATTACCTAGTGTTCATGACCTAGGACATTTGCCCACCCTTCTAACTGTCATACCAATGATGAAAGCCTGCTGTAGTTGTAACTGCGACTGTAAGCTTTAGTAAAACATAGCGCCCTGCTGTAGTGCAGCGGAATTGGGCCGGCTCGTTCGGGGAGGTACCTCTCGCTCATATAGTACCGGCGCAAAAATGATAGCTTTGCTCTGACATTTCGTGCGATTTGTGAGTAGCCGGTGGCAAATTGGAGGGGAGGAGGAAAGGAGTACAACGCATTTGCATGATTATTATTAGGATGTTTATGAATATGGATGGATTTTGTTTGTCCCCCTATAATACACAAAAAAAATGTGTGTACTCTCTGTGCGTAAAAAAAAATCAATCCCGAAGTTGCAGAAACAACCCTTCCCATGATAACGCCCCTACCCCATTACGCGCCCTCGCCGGCGCAAGTGGCTTATCAGTAACGGCGCCTATCATCTGCAGCAGATAGAGAAGTTTAACCCCTTCACGCTTTAATGTTCAGTGAATTTAGTAGTACACGTAGTGTTTGTTGCATTGCGGCCAAGCTGGGCCGACACTACATGAGAGGTGCATTTAGACATTTCAGTGACATTTCGTAACGTTGTTGGCTGTTGTGTGACCAGCTGATCCAACGGGAGATTGCGTAAAAAGAACTAAACTTGTCCTCATTATCAGGCCCAACGGTTGTCTACGCGTGCTGCTTTTAATTTCTTTTTGTTTATGAAGACATGAGACAGTAATGGGCGAAGCGTAACACTAGGGGAATGCTTAAGCACGCTTACGTATCATGGTAGTTGTTATCCCAATTTTTTTCATAGTAATGTTCCAAGTGGGCGAATCCTGCGGCAGCGTAACAAGTCTTTCACTCCATCTGATGAGGTGTTCACAAATCAATTAGATAACCGATAACACGTAAAATGATATCGTCCGTAAACTGACTTACCAGTTTTTGTACAGGGGCGAATCTAAGAAAAAATCATCATTTATGACTTTGATGAATAGGTCTGTTTTAATTAACGCCAAAACCGACCTCCGCTCGGTTGTTGAACTACGTACAATTGAGATACGATACGAGTGCGGAGTGTTTTAGCGGAGTATCGAAATAATTTGTTTTATGAATACGTCCGAGCGAAGTCGGGGTCGGCCGTTTGAGGCCAGGGGCAACGTGTCCGGGCATCGGTTTCGAAGAGCACAGAGAATGATGTTTTAATTGCCTAACTCGTCAAGCTTGAAGCCGCAATTAGAAGTTACGAGAACAAAAATAAATGATAACTTCGGGGAGCGGACCAGCATGCGCAGGGTGCCGATGCGACATAACACTTCGCCTCACGATACTGAGCAACATCGAACCAAACATGGGTTTAAACGAGCTTTAAAAAGCTACTGCTGGATAGAAAATAACATGAATAATTCTTAAATAAGAATGTGATTAATAGCTTGAAAATATAAAATGTGATTAATAGCTTGAAAATATAATGTACCATGATGCTTACTAACCAAAGTTTAAACAAAGATGTACTAACTCGTATATTAAGAGAGTTTCATCTACCGACAAGCAAAGCAGTTTTATAGAGATATATAATGTAACGCTTTTTGAACTAAACAAACAAATTAAAATAAAAGAAATGTAAAGACAATTCACCTAAATGACTATGCATAATGACGAGACAGCCATAATTCCACGATAATGTTACGTGACACTCTCACGGTCGTGTCGTGTCCAATCAGTCCTATTGCAATGACATGTCTCTTCAAAAGTGTTAGTGTATTAACGAAACACCTAATACCGGTCAGGATGGTATGTATGTAGATAGAGGTTGTGTTTGTGCTGCATTGTAGTCGAAAAAAGACAGCACGAGCAGTAGCAGTAGACGATAGTGCAGTGGCCCGCTGGTGGAATCGGTCTCGGAGGACAACGCATCTACATAACCTCCAGATCGAAAACTTGAATTGACGTCGGTACTCACCAAAAGAGACTAACTGCTCGATTGTCCCGTACAAGAAAATGAAGAATTAACTTAGAAAATCGTGTCACAATTTATGGATTTATCCGAACATAGTATATGAAAAAATACACAGAAGAGCATAGAACCCCGTTCTCGAGAAAACTTAAAAATTAATTAAACAATTTCAATTTTTTGCGGGATATTAAAAGAGCTTTAAGTGTATGTATGTACACGAGGACAGCAGATTAAATATACTGTACACACTCAGTGCGTCGGACACGATAACGAGAAAGTTCCTTTGTCCACGTTAACGCTAAGCTAATCTTGATGAAACTCTACTCGGGCACTCGTCAGCGATGGGCCCTCGCCCGTTTCGCTGACGAGTGAAAGTCGAGCGACGCCTGAAAACAGCACCAATGTTTCGAATTGTTACTTGTGTCACGTTCCTTTGTTGTTTCATTTTTAACCAGTGGAATATGTAAAGGTTGTGTGTTGCACTTTTTTAAAGGATGGATCAAAATATCATCCTCTACCAGAATTCAACGATATTCTGATAGTGGAAATTGTTACTTGGCCAGCGATGACTCGACAAGGATCGACAACCACAGTTTGTTGATGGCGTTGATGAATTACAAAACAGAAGTGGAATGAGGAGGAACATTGGGACTGGCGGACAGTAAGACGGTGAGACACGGGTCATGGGGCGGTAGGACACGGGACGGAGAGCCAAGGGACCCGGGATAGTCGGTCAGTGGGCCGGGCGGGACCGGTTTGTGCACGCCGCTCTGGCCCCGCCACCTCCCTCTTCCCGGTTTATACACGGACGCATTACACATACAAACGACGAAAACTTTATAATTTTGGGACTGATCATGACATGGACGGGCCCTGGGCACCAGCAATGGGGCCTGGGCACCAGCAATGGGGCCTGGGCACCAGCAATGGGGCCTGGGCACCAGCAATGGGGCCTGGGCACCAGCAATTGGGACCCTTAAAATATTTAGAAATGTTGATATGAGAATAAAAATAAAAACAACAATTGGTAAAACTACAAAATTGGGTAACACTTTCTATTCATCCCACTTTCTTTTGATTAAATTCGTCGCGGGTTCTCTGACAGTTAAGCATTCCCTCGAGCCCCCTGCGATAAGGAGTATCACGGGTGGGAAATTGTGGTTTGCAATGCCCGTTAAAAGAAATAACTAAATATTACAAATGAAAAAGGGGCTTCCAAATTTGACAAGAACAGCTTTTCGGTGGCTCCTTTAAGCCCGGGCCCTGAGTAAGTTCACCTAGAGCCATTGGGAAAGAAACGAAACAGATTATTTGCAAACAGTTTTATTTCATGGCTGATACTCATTAAACCGTCCTACCATTGAATATCAAGTCTCATCATTGCCAATAACATTAAAAATACTACCTGTATACTACCTGTAAATGAGCTACTTAACTGAGCTACTGGCCCAACACCATAAAGAATAAACTTAATATAAATAGCATTAACATGAAAACTAGTAAAGTTGACTCGTTTACTAACTGCTACCAAGAAATAGCGTATTTTTTAGTTTAGCAAGCATCTTTAACATTCGACAATTAACTTACAAGAAAGCTTAAACTTGTCTCAGCCTCTTATACTTAGAACGCCACTTTAGTCTGTATAAAGCATTAAGTCGACTCACCTATCCTACTATGTTGTAGTATTATGCGAAAATGTGTATGTATATTTGTAATATTTTCACACTATAATTATGGAACAGGCTTGAATTATCTTTACATTTATATAAAGAATATAATCTGGAATGACTTCTTTCAACACTGCATCTCATGGGATAAAAGATACGAGGGTGTAATCTCGAACGCTCTCGCCGTAAGTATACGCACGCACTTTACGCACGCACAATACGCACACAACATACACACGCACTATACGCACGCACTACATGCACGCACTACACGCAAGCACCACACGCAAGCACTACACGCACGCACTATACGCACGCACTAGACGCACGCACTACACGCACGCACTATAAACGAGTAGAAGAATATTTTATAATTTTGATCCGGTCTGCACCAAAACACATTTGAGGATGATCAAAAATACGATTTTAAAAGTGTCGCGTGCATTATAGCTAACTTAGGTATTGTCTCATTTAACTAGAATTTTATATTACCTAACTATCTCTTCCATAAGACTATTCATTGATATTTTCCTTGGATCACAAAACCCTTTTTTTTTGTGACGAAGGGGAATCAATTTACGCATGAAAACTGGATCACAAAACCCTAAGCAATACTTATCAATGTGGGACATTTTGCAAAAAAAAAACCGCAAACCTGTAAATGGGAGGAGTAGCGATATGGGACAATGGGCCATCCACAGGTGAGTTCCCTGCTCGGCGGGACGTGTTGTCACCTGTCGTCCGCCATACATGTAACTACGAGCACCAGGCGTTACGATATTGTAGGATATGTATTTTGATATCACTTAATATCTCGTACAACGGCACGGCATAAAACACACAAGGTGATGTGCTTTAACAAAAGCAACATTGTCTATGCTTCACGGTTTCAACTGCGTTGATCTGTCATCACATCTGCGAAGCAATGTTATTCCTTATATCTAGAAGGTAACAAACAAAGCAATGAGTCGTTGTAATAAGTTAATAGTCTCATTTAGATTAAATGTTAAATAAACAGGACAACACAATATCCTCCCGGTCAATAGCTGCTGTAAATATGTAAAGTAATTGTATATAAGGAATCTTTCAGTAAATATATCTATCTATCAGGGTGATATCTTCTACTGAAATATACGTATTTATTGAAACTTTAAAATGGTTTAAAATGGGACGCGTTTATGAACCAAAGATATTTATGGTTCATAAACGCGTCCTAATAAAAAATACCAAAACAAAGCCAGTTATCAAGTGTAAAGCAGCTAACCCGTAATACAGATGTTCTATGCCTCGGTGTCCCGCGCTAACACCTCTAAGGAATTTCATCAAGGGTTGTTATCGAGTACTACTAGCCCCGGTCATACTTTATCACTGTTTATCTTATTATCCCCCTGCCAGCCATCAACAGGGACGGAATATTACGTCCAACCGACCAGAACTCCGAAGGAAGTACAAATTTATTTAAGAGATCTTTTATTGTTGATACCAAATTGAGGTAATTTACATTTAAATGCTTTACAAAGTATTGTGATAGAATTATGTTAATGATACATGTGCATCGCGTTAAAACTACCTCAAGGGAAACAAAAAACTGGCCAAGTACAAAGCGAACTCGCATATTAATATTTAAAACTGTTTGTTATAGTTTTTCTCTTTATGTGGTATAGAGAGAAGGGTAATCGAGCAATCGGAGCCTTTGTGCGACTACCGACGCCCATAAACATCTGCATAATTACTATGCGGATGCGTTACCCTCCTTGTCTCCTCCTCCCAATGGGCCACTGGCTACTCACAAACTGCACGAAACGCGACATCCAGGAAGTCACATTACGGCGGTATCATATGAGCGAGAGGTCCAGTGGTGTGTGGGGCTCGCAGTACATTACGGTGCCGAATACACAAAAAATCCACCGCGGGTGCCGTCAGTGCCGCATTTGGTGAGTTACCTCGAATAACAAATCACCAGGGCACCACGACGGCCCGAGTATCCCCTAAGGGACCTATGCCTCTTCCATGGCAGGCTTGCCCCGCACCACAGGACAACCCCACCAACCTTGGTACAGTGCAATGAAGTGAGGTTCCCTTCGCCACTTTCCCGTGTGCAAAAGCGCCTCCTCTGCCTGCTCTTTAGCCCCCTCTTCTTAGAAGAGGGGTGTAAGAGTACCCTCCTCGGTTTAATTGGCTTTGCCTGGGCTCACCGCAGGTTACAGAACCCCATCGCCACGACAAGGCTTGAACCATGGTGGGGCCACTGTTGACCTTGTATAACAGGGGTAGCTGCAGAGACGAAATCGGTTAACCAAATTCGATAAAAAAATAGGAGGTAGGATGAGACAGACACTCGTTGACAACCGGCGCCCTTAAATATCCGCATAATTTTTATGCAGATGCGTGACTCACAAGCAGCGCGAAACGTGAAAGCGTAGTAGAATGGGTACTTCACGACAGTATCGCATTATACGATGAGTGAGAGATACTTCTTCGGTCGCGCCGGCGCAATTCGGATGTAACGCAGCATGGGACTACTACATGGTGCTTTCGCGTTTAGTGTGATTGGACCCCCATGCTCTAAGCACATTGCACATTTCTCAAATATTGAATTAGTAACTTTTATGGAATATTCCGAATCATGGCCGCACGATCCGCGTGCTCCGTTATCTCTCGCCAACTCTCGGTCTAGAAGTGCCGCCGGCGACTGGTTTTTGTCGCCGCGCCTAACTGTTCCCCGTCGTCCATTAACATTGGGCTACATCTGGAAGCGCCACGGGACTGGTTTGTTCCGCCGCCGTACAAAACTTATGGTCAATCTAGTGTACAATCACGACAGGAAGTGAAGTGGTACAATTGTCATGCATTAAATATTTGCATTAAACATCGAACTGTGATGATAATGTCGGCTCAGCCGAATTTCGGGTACGGCGGCCATATATACTGAAACTGCGCAGGCACGTTATGTACTTGTGGAGGGAGTCAGGGGCGGGACCAAACGCTCAACGTGCGCTCCGGGGTGTAACACCGCCAACTTCTTGATCCCTGGCTGTTATTACTTATTAGAAATAGAAAATTCCCAAAACACTTTTTAGTCCGGCACATCCGTGGTGGAACGTTTACCACTCGACCACAAGAGAGTAGGCAAATATTTCAGAAACACCACCAAGTCTATGTCGTAGTCGTGCTTAGACCACCATGTCTATATGTTGTAAAGTGAAGTCCCTTAATGCTGTATGTCTGTATGTGATCGATTTTCTCAAAATCTTTTTATATATATTTTTATTTTTATATTTATATATACTTTTTATTTATATATATCTTTTTTTAAGGAAGCAATATAACCCGTGTTACGGACGAAGTCGGGGCGTATCCTAGGTTATATATAAACGTAATGTTTCTGCTGCGATTAAGAAGCTTTATGATGATGATTAAAGCACAACCAGATACGAGTTGCGTAAGGCACACGTATGACGTAAGGCACACACGTATGACGATTTAGTTTTTGGAGCGGAGTGAACAATCCGATGTGATCTGCCGCGAACACAAGCTCACAGACACGCGGACATGCGCGCGCGCTGTACGTGGGCAGCATGCTGCTGAGGCCATCGCAGATAACAGTCTACACGTACGCACAATACACTATACAGTGTGTGCGTAGGCGATGATTTATCTGTGTTGTGTTTATACCTCAAACTGTCGCCAGGTTAAGGTCTTTAAAATAACACAATTTATTGGAGATACTTGGGAGTAACGACATGGGAATTAATAACCGGACAGACGCATATTACATGTTACTAGCGCGCGGTTTCGCCCGCGTAACTCCGGCCCCATCCGGTCGGAAGCGTAATGTTACATGGCCTATAGCTTTCCTAGATAAATGGAATATTCCACACAAAAATATTCTGCTTTATACTATTAGTATAGATAGGAAAGTTTGTGTGCGTGTTTGATGTGCTGCCACGCAAAAGCTAATCGAATTGAATTTGACTGCAATTACACAATTATGGGTTACAATTTGGAATAACATTAAAATAATTTTTACCCCCAAAAATAAACGGGTGATAAATTGTAGGCATGTGAAACCGCGGTCGGGTAGTAGTTTCAGTATCTTCTTAGAACAATATCTTCACAGCTTTTGTAACATGTAGTGTCGTGCTGCACTTCAGCCCACACCACTGAAAGGATTTGGATAATACCATAATAGCTCATAAGCTAGAGTTTATTGTTTATATCTCATAAGATATACTAACAACTGCACGCGGTTTTGTTTGTGATTAGCTAATATTTAAATATATTTTCTTTATCTAGTATGTATGAAGCAACTGAAGTAAGTTATGTTGCTCCACATATAATAAAAGAAAATAAAATATATAGAAATGACTTTTGCCAGCAGATGTTCATATTAAATTCACAGTTTACTTTCAAATAGGGATCGTTACGTAATCACACTGGCAGGTCTGTTAATATGATAAATGTAAGCCCATCTGGTTCTGGAGTCTTACATTCGCGACTTTTTACGCAACTGCGAACAAAAGAAAGATATACAAGTCCAATATTGACAAATGTCTCCTTAGGGCTTCGTTGCCATTAAGGAAAAGAAACTGCCAAATAAACCAAAAATGTAGTTTCCAGTGACCCAGAATAATGAAAGTGATCAAGAAGTGAAAGAAAAAACCGAAATTTTGTCATTTATAGCTAAACTACAACAAACATTACCATCTAGTAGGAGGTCTACGACCAGCAGTGGACGTCATCCGACTAATCATGATGGTGATGTAGAGATAGTGTCATGCTACATTGCAAAGTAATTGGGCCGGAACGAACGGAGAGGTACCTCTCGCTCACACGATACCGGCGTAAAGTGACATCTTCGGAGTCGCGTTTCGTGCGGTTTGCGAGTAGCCGGTAGCGCATTGGGGGGAGGTGAATAGTAGTAGTTGTAATTGTGCTGATGTTCATGGGCGTCGGTAGTCGTAAAAATGCTCCGATTTCTCGTTTGTACTACTATAGACTATTTTTTTATGTTCTGTGATAACGCATTTTAGCCGACATTGCCACAGGAGCAATAATTCGGATAGCTGCTATTTTGTCTTTCGCTGTAAATTTACTCCTACAACTAGGGAGTGTTACATTTGGCATTGCCTAATGAAAAACACCACACATATCCTAAGACAATCCATTTTTTTTCACCCTATTGTCAAATATAACTAATTAAATTAATAAAAAAAGGAATGTCTTGAAATTGTTGTCTGAAAAAGAGTTAGTCCTACAAAACCATATTTTGCGATGAAATAAATAAAAAAGCGATAGTTTTTTATTTATTTTTTTAGACTGTTTCTTGGTATCTATGGGTTGTAACTTGTGGCCCTTAATCCGTTTCACTAATTAGGGATTCAATTGTCCTCCCGGACACGAGGACCTCTCATCAGGTAGCTCATTCAAGTTACCAATTGCATCCCTTAACCACTGTCCAATTCCAAACCCCAATTTAAATCCATGCAATATCAAGCTCACCCTCGCTTTTATTCTCTATAGCAATAATGTCCTTTACGACCGGGATAAGGTGCCTGTGCATTGTTTGCATAATATGCAAGGGTAGCTGACGTCATAATACATCCCCTTGGAGTGAGGGAGAAGGGTGTATGTCTGTCTCATTCGCCGTGGAAGAGTACATAGTTCTTTGTTCGGTAGGCCGATGGTTGAGCACAGAAGCGTCACGTAGGCAACTTCTTTTTGTTTTGAATACATTTTGTGAACAATTACATATCTGGTGTGTTAGTTTATGTGAATATTGTAAATAATTTACTTATTTTAAAACCGCATAACATAATATTGAATTCTAACAGAGAAAATGAGTCCGATTCGTATCTAAAGATTATTTGTCAAAAGTTTAGAAATAAATTTGGTATCTAATTCCAATGAACAACCGCAAAGTTTGCCACGGTGTTGTAATTTTTGTTGCCAAATTGTGTTGTTTCTCAACTTGTAGTACTCTAAAAAAATAACTTAAATAAAACTCCGCGACACAAGGAATCCAGCGATCAATGTATGACATACATTTGTATGTCTTAAAAGCAAATAAAAGAAATCTCTCCCTCCCTACTTTGGTAAGTAAAACCAAACCAAATAAATACTGGCAAATTTATTACCGTAACTTTAATAGATTACTATGGGTAGATATATCTGTTGATGAAATAATTTTACTAGCTGCACACTGCGGTTTTTCTTATTTAGCACGATGTTACTATTCTAGAATAGTAGTGTACTAAGTACTAGTACTTTCTACAATAAATGAGTAATCTAATACTGGAAGAGTTTTTCAAATCGCTAAATAAGTTTCTAAAATTAGCACAATGAAAGAAACAAAGCCTTTACTTTACATAATACTACTTTGATATTAACTACATGTGTACATACATCTATTCATCGATAATACAAATACATGAGTTTTGTCATACACCAATGATGCTGATAGTTTTATTTCGAACGCCCAAAGCTCATTTTGTAAGTTCACGCTTCATACTTGAAGCTCGATTATTGATTGAATCTGCAAGCTCGTAGCTTTTTCCTGTAATTGTTAGTTTTGTGGATGTTGCTAAGTGGATTTGGAAGTTTACTTCAAATTTTCTCATTACGAAACGTTTTCTTGGTACACTCATTTCTAATTTAAGGTTCACTGTTTGAAGTGTTTGCTAGACGTTAAAATCTATACTAAATGTTATTCAGTTAAACGATTTAATTCTAAGGGATATTTTCATCCTCGTCATCATCGTCAGCCGGATGACGTCCACTACTGGACGTGGGCCTCCCCCGTGAGTACATCGACGTAGTACGTAGTACGTAGTACGTAGTAGTACGAGTCTGTATATACTCTACTTACGGTTCGTACTCTTAAGCGCTACTGCTAGATGCTATGGCTATGTTGACAGTTAATTAAAACTAAGATATGCTACTGATGCTATTTATTCGCTACTGAGTACACGACCGCGGCTCGCGACAATGTTTCGTGCCCTGACTAAATGTAACTTATAATTAATATGGAAATATAAAATGTGCGTGACTTGTGAAATATACAAATGAACTGAGGAATCTCTGTACGGTTGCACCGTACACTCTACATATAAGTTGACTCCCTTCTACGTACTCTACCAATATGAATAAATATTTCACTGTTAGATAGTCTATTTGTTAAGGAATGCTATAGGCTATATATCATAACGCTACGACAAGACGGAATTTTTAAATAAAATAAATAGTTTTAACCAAAAGCGTCAGAAAAGGTGTTAGATTTTGCGGCGCAAGGAAGATCTACGCATAATCTGTCATGGGTTCTAACCTAATAAGCCACCTATTACTGAATGCACGACAAGGCTAGAATTGTCACATGTTGGATTTGTTGACTATTCGAAGCCTTTTTGGTGTGCGTTTTAAATTATTGTAATTATTTTTAATTTATCTGTGTCTCATATCGATGTTTAAGGGTTTTGGTAACCGTAAGTAATTAATGGAATATTACACTTTTCAACTACAATTTAGCACACAACTTAATTACTGTCGGACACAAAGTTAATGATACATGAGATGGTGCATTATATGCAAATCTGGTGGAACAATGTACCAGCGCTACTGTTACTGCTGTTACTGCTGTTACTTCAATGACCGCAGTTAACGATCCTTGTCACTAATCAGCTGTTATCATTGACCGTTATAAATGTGTGCTCCACTAGATCAACGCTGTTGTTTGCTTTCCTTTCTTCGTCTGTTACTATTAAACCATCTTCTCGCTAACCAACGGTTGCCATGTCCGATTAGTTGTAATTGGGCCTAGGACAAACGAGCGATCGGAGCCTTATTACGACTACCGGCACCCATTAACATCCACATAATTATATACCGGTGTGTTGCCCATGAGCACAGCATGAGTTCAGTACCAAAAAAAAAACGAAATTTTGATGACCGCTGAACCATAAACATCTGCACAATCAAAGATTTTGCAGGTGCGTGGCCCAAGACTATCCCCTCAATGGACCAGTTGACTCTTATAACCTCACGAAACGCGATCGCATAGTCATTTCACGCTGGCCGAGCTACTGACCTGGTGGAGCCGGCCAGGGGCCACAGGGGCTCGTGTATGACATTTCAATGGATGCGAAGAGACGGCCATCTTGCAGCACACAGGGTAGTAGGTGAAAAACTAAATCAAAATAAATGGGAAGTAAACGAAAGATGCGCGCACATTGTAGGTTAGACGGTTCTTTGAGTTTCCACCAGAACACCTCTGAAGATGCCTGTCCCTCCCCTGCCCCCGTACCTCGCATGCGACTCCTCGCTTCCGCTCCGAGACGCGGCGTCAAAGAGATTCTCGCTTTGAGCCGAGCTACAATGAGAGGCCGACAAGCTTTTAACGTGACCTGTCGGGCTACAGATCCTCGGGGGAAACCGTTTCGTGTTCAACAAATTTGCATTGTGCCGTCAATATTGAACACTTTACTAGACCGCGCCAGAAAGATAGTTGGTTCTTTTCAAATTATACAATAATTCTGTATACCTACGATAAATTCCTTTGTAGTTATAACTTATCAAAATTTAGATGTCATCACCAGGCTATTTTACCATACATTAAAACAGATTTTTTATTTATATAGAATATGGGGGCAAACGAACAATTGGAGCCTTTTTACGACTACCGACGTCCTTGAACATCCACATAATTACTATGCCGATGCGTAGCATTACTTCCCGCCCCCTCCCCCTCCAATAGGCCATATTTTTTACCCGAGTACATTAAAAGGAGTAATGGAATTATACTCCGATCAAATATACTGCCCTGAATTGTATCTATTTGCATAGTTGATCGAAGTATCCATATGCAGACTGGTCTAATCTTAATTTTTTGACTTCTTATTTTTTCCTCGTATTTCTAAACGAGTAGCGCTAGTAGTGTAGTAGAGAGTAGTTTTCTCCCGGATGTTTTCCCCGTCATGCTCGCTCACCCAGCTCTTCCAGCCCCCACGATAACTCAAGGAGAACTTTAGCCGCCGCACGTGAGCTACCCCTGTCGTTAGAGAGAGGCCAGGGGCGCCGATCCCCTCGGCCAAAATAATAATAATTGCTTTAGCTAATCTTAAATAACTATAGGGATACATCCTTGCAAAAAGGAGCCTGTCCTCCTCGAACACATTCTCACCTAGACCGTCGCCCGTCGTGCCTTATTGTAACCGATGAAGCTGCCCTGGACACTTCCGTCAGCATAAAGCAGTCAAAAAGAATGAAGTTTCGAGTCAAATGCTAGTCAACATTTTAGCTTTTGTATTTATATTTCTTGACTCTTGTCGTAATTTTATTTTGTTTCGTGTCTTGGATTACATTAAGCCGACATTACGACTGGCGACTGTTGTCACCCGTAGCTTTCACTTTCACCACATTATGTCAACTGTATTTGACTAAACGAATATAAAAGTATGCGTTTCTGATTACTTATTATCGCGGTCAAGAGACACCTACGGTGTCGCGTTTCGTACGGTTTGTGAGTATCCGGTGGCCCATTAGGGGGGCGGGGAGGTGAAAAGGAGGGCAACTCCCCGGCATGGTAACTGTGCGGATGTTTATGGGCGTCGGTAGTTATAAAAATGTCCGTAAACTGCGGTGTACTTACTCAATTAAATTAAGTAAAAGCACAAAAAGTGGGAAAAACATGGAAAAAAGACATAACCCTCAGTTTCACCGTGAAACGTTACACAAGTTTCACGAGACCAGACTTTTTCCAATCCTAGAACTAGTACTCGCGAACTTTTACTGTTCCCATAATGTATACAATACAAGAAGCTACTTGAAATTACAATATTTTATCGCAAAGTTGCAACCCTAACTCTGCCATACGATTCGGAATAAATGCAGCATTGCTCCCGCTAGTTGCGAGCAGTACTTTAGGCTGTTTCGGATATCTTTTCTCAACCTCAGCTGTATTCCAATACAAACCCAGTCCACTTTCTGGTTGATATAGAAACAAAAGAAAACAATTAAACGTCTAAAGTTACACGTGCTACGCACAAAACAAGCACAACACATACACACTTAACCCATTTTTTGTGAACATCACAAAAACATGCATAAATCTTCACTTTTTGTGCCCTTAGGGGGCCAATACCTGTCTTGTAGCCAGTGCAATGCATAATTAAACCCCCTGTCCTATATAAAGCGGACCTTAAGATTGGGGATTAGAGCTCAAAATCATTAAAGATTCAAAGTAGGGATTATTGTAATACGTAAAAAATTTTCCATGAACATTCAACTTTATAACCACGGGTTAGAGTCTAAAATTAAAAAATACTAGAATTCTTTTATCAATACAGTGCTAAAATGCACTTTATTGTCATTAAGAATATAATCGTTATTAGCTTACGGTGTGTGGTTTGAGAATGCAAGGGCATGTAGGTCGTAGGGTGTTGAGAGGTGTATGATGACGTCATGGGAACATGGAGTCTCCGCGGGTGAAGGGTGCAGTGTGCAGGGTGCATAGCTGCACGTAGTTCTTTAAGCCCTTAGATATTCTCAGTTGAGATTTTTGATGGGGTACTCTGTTGCTCCAAGGGCGCAGTCGTAGTAATTAGAGTTTAATTAGCAGCTTCGTTGGCAGTGTTTTGAGACAATAGGTTGAGCTAATGCCGCATTGCTGCGGAATTAGGCGCGTAAGTGAAACATGAAAACTATGAAGGGTGACAGATTTCTTTTTGACCGCTGTATACTAACGGAAGTGACCAGTGCTTCACCGTTACTATAACACGCGTCGGGCGACGATGTAGGTGAAATTGCGGTCGGCAGGGGGACAGAGGCTTCCTTCCCTCAGATGGAAAGGATTCATCCCGATAGTTATTTAACAACAACAAAACAACTTTACGCCAGCTTCTCATTAGAAGAAGGGGTGGGGAGAGCGAATGGAATGACATACATCACGATCCTTACATACCTTATTTTTGTTGACGCGGGGAAACGCATTTACGCGCCTTCGCCGGTCTTGGGCGGGGTCCAGTGGTGTGTGGGGCTCGCGGCACATGATAGTGCCGAATACCCACAAAAACCACCGCGAGTGTCATCAGTGCCGCCTTTGGTGAGGTGCCCCGAAACAGCAAGTCATCAGGGCAAGTCAGCCCCCGAAGGGACCGACGCCACCTGTACAGGTGGGGTCGTCCCGCATCACATGACAACCCCACCAACTTCGGGACAGTGTAATGGGATGAGATTCCCATCCTCGCACCTCGCCCCGTGCGCAAGAGCGCCGCCACTTTTTACTCTTTTGTCACCTCTTCTTATAGGAGGGGTACAAAGAGCGGCACCTCCTCGGTTCAATTGGCTTCGCCCAAGGTGTCTCGGATCACACCAAGCTACCGAGCCCCACCGCCACGACAAGGCTTGAACCACGCTGGGGACTCTGCTCTGTACCACTTTTTTCAGACACAATCTAAGTCCTCCTCAAATAATACCTAAAACGATTTCAATATACCTTCAGGTCACAAAGTTCTTCCTGATCAGCGTTTGCCTGACTTAATCAACGTTGAGGTGAAAGTCCACGAAACAGATATCCATCATCAGCTCGTAGCACGTGGTCTGCTGCAATTCGGCTGCAATACAGCAGGCTAGGACAATTGGGTTCTTCTGTCATCGTGTGTGCCGTAAAGCGACAGGTATTCTGTCGTGTTTCAGAGGGAGAATGTAAGCTGGCCAATACATGTGCGGATGTAAATGGACGTTGGTAGTCATCAAAAGGCACCGATCGCACGTTTGTTCCCTCTGTAGTATAAAACAATCATTAACAGCATACTTTTTCCACTGTCAGATGTTGGCTTTCACAAGTAAGTCACAAGTGTCGCTACCGGCGTGTTTGTATAAAGAGATACATTAAACACACCCCACAAGCTGTTTGTCTGTATGTGATCGACTTTCTCAATAGCACAGAACGAGTCTTCGTCGACTCTTAATCCGAGACAGAAATTCTAGATGAAGGTTTTAGTGTATAATTTGTTTTAGTTGGGACGCTATTTACCACGGCCGTTACCATTTATAAAATGAAAATTTTTTTGTGACTAATATGATCCAAACTAGGAGTAACTAACTACAAATTTCACTTCATTTAAAATTATTTTGGCTTTATCGCGGCTTACTTTTGTATTTAAAAATCCCGATGTTTCAGATGCTTTACATCCTTACGGCTTTATCGAAATCCTGGAGTCTTTTATTCCGAATATTTGCGGGGATTCTTATGATATATGAGGGCAAACTATTATTAGGAGCCTTTTACGACTACCGACTTTCCTCATAGTTACTAATGAGGAATTCACCATTCTTCCTCCCTTCCAATGGGCCACCATAGACAACTCGACTGTATATTAAAAGACAATTTTCTAAATGCGCCCAAAATACTTGAGATACTTTAAGGCTTTGAGTATTAGGCTAATGCCTTTAAATCTTTAAATTTATAGTAGACACCTTCCCCGGGGCCTGTCTAATGCTTTTAATTACAAGCCGCGCTATAGAACTCGTTAGAACTGCCTCAAACGATGTTTCTGGTGCTTTTGTTGATATTAACGCGCTTAAGCTAACTACGTTAGTGATTATCCTTATAGGTCACCATCGCGGAGCTTCCCAAGCGGTGTACCGCAGCGTGGGGTCCAGGTAACAACGGTCATCGGCGTCACGAGACTTCCCTTGGAAACATAAACTCGCAGCGTGTGCCTGTGCGTTAAATATTTTGAGAAAACGACAAAAATATGGGTATAAGGAAACAGTAGCACAGAAAAGAATCAAGGAGGAAAATTCTCTGTTTGTACACACTAATCTCCAGAACCGGATTGAAATGAGAGTTATTAACTTATATACTACTATTGTAATCCATACATCTAAACATACATAGTATCTATTAGATGTATGGATGTTTGTTGCCCAATAATGTCGAAACTAATAAACTAATTTTGATGTAACTTGGCAATGTTGTAGCTTTTGGTATATGTGCTGCTACATTCGCTATAAAATACTAACTTTGACATGTCTTGTATGTAGTCCACGCAGACGAAGTCGCTGGAAATAGTTAGTAGCACTTTTTAAGTTGGTCTTCTATTATAACAGCGTAGCTTGATTATTTGTATTCTGTGTATGAAGTTACGAGTCAGTAATTTATTTATTTTCAGTTGAACAGCGTATCACTGTAATTCTATTGGTTAGGGGCGCCGCGAGCAAAGACCAATCACAATGGCGAATTTATTCTGCATACCGAAAAATTTTAGAAACCCTGTGTTACCTGGAAGTTGCTGAGGGCACTTTCAACACGCCCTCTGTGGCTATGCACATTTATAGTAGATATTATATAACAACTTTGCCCCGCGGTTTACCGTCGAGTACCTCTCATTATTTTGTCCGGATATATTTATATATGATTTCGGATTGTGATCTATTTCAGAGACATGTTTCACCGAAATACGTACAGCATTTTATGTGTGCAAAAAAAAAAGTTTTACTTTTCGCCTTTATAATGTACTTTTTAGATCTACTAATATTGTTAACGTGAAAGTTTGTACGTCCAGATGTATGTTTGTTACTCTTTCACGTCAAAACTACTAAATGGAATTTGATGTGTAACTGCAATAGAAATAATAAATTTTGCACGTGTTTTTAGGTCTGTAGTGCACGCGGACGAAGTTGCGGACAATAGCTAGTAGTATTATATATAAGAAACGTATAGCGGGGGCATAGTGCAGTCAAAGCGGGGCAAACGAGTAATCGAAATCTGTAGACGACTACTGGCGCCCATAGACATTTCCATTAATGTTGCCGTGCAGACCCGTTGCCTTCTTCTAATTACTCGTGAACCGCATGAAACCAGACAGCGGGATTGCATTTCATCGCTTTATTTTCCTTGTATCTCGTGCAGACATGGTAACACAAAGGAACGGCTAATTGTCCATGTTATTAGTGTAATTGCATTACGGCACCGATTAGGTGACGCACAGGCAGCATATTTGATAATTTTTCTTAAAATTTTCCACAATCTGTAAATATTTTAGTTACAGACAGTGCTACGCTGCATTCCAGCTGAATTGGGCTGACACTCCCGTGGAGGTACCTCACAAATAACACCGGAATAAAGTGGCAACTATGCTGTCACGTTTCTTGCAGTTTGTATGTAGACGGTGACCCATTGGAGGGGAGGAGAGCAGGAGGGCCGCGCTTGACAATGATACTTCGTATGTCTATGGGTGTCGGGAATCACCCAAACGCTTCGATTTCACGTTTGCCCCCCAGTACTGTAAAACATAACTTCTCGTTGCCACTAAAGTCTTTTCCTAATGTACACTTCTACATTAATGGCATATATAAAAACCATTTAATTGTTTCGTTCATTTCTTTGTTTGAAAGCAACAAATAAATGAACAAACAACAAAAACAGGCTCACAAACAGGCTCCGAAACCACTGGACCTAATTGAAATTGTTTTATCATTATTTAACATTATCTGTGTTGTACATAGGCTATAATACAATATTTTCTAAAACGATGCAGATGATTATGAAAACTTCGATGGTATAAAAAATGTTGTGAAAGAAATATCAAAGTAAATCCTTGTATAGCAGCAGAACTTATCGACAACTGCTCGTCGCGGCCGACGTCCTTCTGTCATAAATTGAATTTGTTGTCCTGGTAGTGACAAAATGACAACCTACAATGACAAAATGATGTTTACGAGGCCGAAATTTATGTATTCTTTTTGTAGATCAAAAAAAAATTGCCATATCCTGTGTAAAGCCCGTGCGAAGCCAGGGCGGACTGCTAGTCTGTAGCGTCGTGATAATAAGCGGATGTTGTATCGTTTTCGTGTTAACCGTATACCCTGCTCCCTCTCACGTTGATAATCTTCATCCCCTGACAAACGAGAAATCGGACCCTTTCAACGACTACCGACGCCCATGAACATCAGCATAATTATGCCGATGCGTTGCCCTCCTTTTCGCCCCGAAGAATTAAGAATACGAATATCGGACCTTCCAAAGATACCCCGACCTGTGTGTGTATTTCACAACAGTTTCATAAGAATAATCATCTCATTACAGAAACTTAGCAAAATGTATTTTAATATCCAAAGGGTATATATATTATTTTAATTCCGATCCGCAAGTCTATTTCGGGGAGTTTATTGAGGCTCGGCAATTAGTGAGGCACCGTAATCCTCCCCCTAGGGATGTAGTTTGTTCTTATATCGCTATCGATGTTTATCAATATTTTAAAATTAACTATCCTACTAATAATATAAAAGTGACTTATTGTATGTTTTTTATGGTATAGAGGGGCAAACGAGAAATCGGATTATTTTGACGACTACTGATAATCGTAGACATCCGTATTATTACTTACTCATTAATGAAAACAGAGATCTGAAAGAAACTTTACAGGTTAATTCTTTTTAATTTCTTTGAAAATACTACTTTTTATGAGGATCAAAGATATAGTACAATAGTTGTTGTCCACAAGAAAATGTAGAACACAATTGATTGGATTGTTATTATTTTAGGGTCAAATTATGTATCATCTCATCATCCATGCCACTAGATGGAAATTGTCGATATTTATTTCACTTTAATATAAGATATCGATAATATCGTACAGCTTTAGGGAAAATAGCTTTGTCGATATTTTAGATTGTACATTATCGGTTTTTCGATATATCGTCGCAACCCTATCTTCCCCTCGCCTCCCGCGGGATCCCGTCAGCTGATTGCGAAATGACATGTCGCGACCCGCTAATGCGGCCCCCTAAGTAATGAGCAGTAATACCAGGCGCGCAGTGTATGTTAGGAGTTAATGCCTCAGACCCGGAGAGGATCCGCCAAGATTAGATTCCTTCGGAATAATTTGTAAACGTCTTAATGGGACCGTAAATATATTATACTTGTGTTAGCTTGAGTTAAGCATTTGCCCGAGACTCCTGTGTGCAATTGCCACACGTTTTGTAGTATAGTTCTGCTGGATCCTGGAAGAATTTCGATCTCTGGACGATCACTAGTATTAGTTATTATGTTTAGAGTTGTGGTCTTGTTGTCAATGATACTACAGGTGTTCTGAATGATTGTTTAGTTGAATTATGTCGGCGTATGGAATAACACCGGCGCCAGTAACCGCCAGTTCCTCGGATGGAATGTGTGCGGAAACACCGTGACATTGAGTCGGCCCTGGAATAAAATCTGCCAGACACAGTGAAAAATATAAATGGCCTTCCACCGAACAGTCATGCGTTATCAGAACTGATTCACAGCTCGGTTACAGCAGTTAACTTTTAATGGGGCATTCAGACACTCCGACCATGATATGCTAGCTAACTTGAACGAATGAATGAACTGATGTATCTGTAAAGGCAGGCATTTTAAAGAGAGGTAGAGCAATGCAGCATTGCAGATCAGTTGGGCGGGCATGACCGAAGAGTATCGTTCACATGACATCACCGTAAAGTTACAGCCATTCTGCCGCGTTTCGTGTGGTATGCGAGCAGCCCCTGGCCTATTGGGGGGAGGAGAAAAGGGGATGGGATTCGGCCTATAATTTGTTGCGAGACCCACACACCACTTGGCCCTACCCAGGGCTGGCGGTAGCGTGTAAATGCATTTCCCCACGTTTACCAGAAGAAATGAGCTTGGCATTCAACGCCCTTTTAGATGCAATTACCTAACACCGGGCTTCGACCTTACCAGTTTGCGTATTCTGTATTTCGTACCAGATATTAAAAAAAAACATAATAATGATAAATTGTGACGATCTGA
>JAFELO010000125.1:1725838-1774329 GCA_017140195.1 Eumaeus atala
ACACCGTAGGTGTCACTTCGGTCGTGCCGGCCCAATTCCGTTGCTTAGGAGGTGCATGTAGTGGCATGTACCATGCACTACCTCCTCCTATGCAGCATGGCTAGTGCCAAGATGTAGAGTCCTCTTACAAGCTTATATAAGGCATAATCAACGAACAATGCACAGTAAGCGAATGTTTTTCATCACCCGGCCATTGTCACAAATGTTGTGTTAGTCTTGTTTAAGCGGCCTCCTATGTAACTTCCCCTTGTTCCAGTCATCGTCTGGGGTCCCGTACCTACCCGAAACAATTATTCAAATTCACCCATTCACTTTGCTCGATACATATCATATCGCGTCCAAAATTTTTGAGACAATTTGAATTTTAATGGACCCTATCCCTTCTAACTCACGGCAATAGCCCTTTGTCGCTGACCCTTCAGTGTCCCCCGCGACTCCGCCCCTCTTGATCTCATGTCACAAGTAGGGTTGCCAACCGAAACCCAAGCACAGATAGAACGGAGTACAGGTGACTATACACCTAGGAAGAGTCGAATTTATAGATATAACCCGAGGTTAAGAATTCACTAAGCTAAGATCATCGCCATTATTTGGATAAGTGGATAGTATTTATAACGTAATTAAGAACATATTTACACAAACTATTGTACTAAAGTACAGTTGGCGCAAATTCAACAGCAAAAGTGCAAGAAGTGTTAATTACTATGAATATTCAACTAAATGGATCTTCCATTTCATGTATGTTACTGTACCATTTTACCGTGAATAAGAGAAACACATAGATTTCATTAAAAATAAAATTAGATAGTACTTTCTTAGTAAAGGGTTAAAAGTAAAATCCATTTAAAGTTTTATAATGAAACTTACTATTAAAATATTGACAATTCTAACTGAAGATGGCGGACGCAGCAATATTTGACGTACCAGTGAGACTAACGCGCGCGAGACATTTTCACCTCCATAAGCCAAACAAGCTATTACAAACACTTCCATATCGGTATGCAGCTCTTCCATTTGCGGGAGAGGGGAGTGGGGGGGGGGTGTCATTCCTTCCCTCCTACGAGCCCAAACATAGTCACTCGACGAGCACTCACACCAATCCAGAGCTGTGTTGGGCTTCTCTTCGTTTCCACAGCACGAGTTCAGGTCCGGAAAAAAGCAATATTTGTTACAGCTAGGGTTAATTATCTTGGATAGATTAAATTATTATAACGCTATAATACAGATAGGGCTTCTTATCTTATATAGATTAAATATGAGTTCATGGATTTCAACGATCAGATCAGCGAGAGAGCAATATTCGTCATCGAACCTAGCTTTATGAATTTATTCACTTTTTTTTTAAATACCGCTAATTTTACCTACCTAGTCACAGGACATTCGTTTAGCTAATATCACTATTGTACACAATTCGTTTGATGAAAACTCACACAAAAACTCTCTGTCCCGTATATGCTACATTCACTGGTGTTAGACTCATATACTATTTGTTGGTCACATTGTTCTTTTGTTAAGCGGTTCGGGTCGCAGATTCGTATAGTTTTGACCGAAAACTGAAAAGTTTTAAAATTTTATATATTTTTGACCTGTTAACGTATTGTAAATCGACACATGCATGATTAAGTATTACGTCATAATAATGTTCCAAGTCATAGAAAAAATTCCGAATGGGCGGAGCCAGTGAGCGAGAGGTCATCTCTTTTTCTTCACCTCCGATGCGTTCACGGCTCATTAAGAGGACCGTTGTCATGTAAAATTATATAGTCAGTAAACTGGCTTACAGACAACCAGTGTTTCTAAAGAGGTAACATCGAGAAGACCAGGCTCGAGGTGTATAGTTCCAGGCTAGAGTCTCGCTGTCCCCGTATGAGCAAGCGAGGAAACCGGCGACCAGGGAAGTTGCTATACATCTCTTCCTCCCCGCAGCAATACGTGATATACGGTGACAGGGCCGGGGACTAGAATAGCATTTAAAAATACGTTGCAGAGTAGGTGCAGGGGGTAAGTAAGCAACCGAGCCTTTGAACGACTAGCGACGCCCACAGATTTCCGCGTTCTTGTCATGCAAATGCATTGCCCTAATTCTTTCCTCCCCTCCAACTTACTCGCATCGCGTCAGGTTAGCTGTTACTTTACGGTGGTATTATGTCAGCCAAAGATACTCCCCGGTCGTGTCAGCCCAATAACTCTTACTATGGGAATAAATATATTGTGGCAAACTGTGATAATGATGGCAGTACATTGTCTCTGACAGATGTCCCAGCGTATTGATGCTGATGATGGCAGAGCGCCAATAAGTCGGCAGTTGTGTTGTCGTTTCATCTACAAGCAGAGAAACAACAATTATCTGCGAGTTACGAGCCGGGAGTCGGGACCCTCTTAACGTAACTTATAGTCCTAAAGATTAAGACTGTGCCTCTTAGACGTGGGCGGACGTCGAAAATTGTCCAGCATCACCACTACAGCGAAGACACGATGATTTTGTTCCGCCACATCTTATCAGGTCTCTGCTCGAGGTTGCAGGCGGAGGTTGTTCAAATGAGTAACTTAATAAAATTTAATAAAAATTCACAATAAGGTTGGTATAATGTTTAGCTACGCCACAGGGCCCTAGTATCACCTACAATAAGGTTGGTATAAGGTTTAGCTACGCCACAGGGCCCTAGTATCACCCACAATAAGGGCCAATAGGTACGTATTGCTATAAGCCATATATTCATATTTTGATCTAAAATAAAAAAACAAAAATGCGCCTGTCTTGAATTATTTCTTTTCTCATTAATATAAAACTATCTGTGCCCCGAGTTTCATAAGGGTCAAAGCAATCCATTTTATCTGGATAGAAAGTGTCCGTCCCAAATTTCATCCGTATATTTATCTTATCTTTCGAAAAGGCGTTAAAGAATAGCCGTTGGATGGGAGTAGCAGTTCTTTGCTTTCGCAGTTAGTCGGAAAAAAAAAGTTGATCAGTTTTTGAATGAAAGAATAATATACATATATATATACATATACATACATATGTACTTTCGAATATGCCTGTCTATTAGCGCAGTGGTAGTGTAAGCGTGTATGCCGAGCAATTGAGCCAGAGGTCGCGGGTTCGGATACCGCCTGGGTCATGGATGTTTACATATACTACAATAAAATATTAAATATATGCAATTCCTTAAATAAATTAAAATAATAAATATTTCCGTCATTTAGTACCTGTAACACTAGTCCTAAAGGTGATTAGCACAGAACTAGGCCAACGTAGTGTGATAAGTCCACGGATTTAAATTTAAAAGAAAATTACGAACAAAAAATCCGACTGCTAACTGTATTTGTATACAATAAGAGCTTTTAAAGAACAAGGCTGCTACGGTCGGGCCATTTTTTAAGTATGTAGTTTTGCCAAGATTTTAAATGTGTACGGATTGTAGAAGCTTTTTAAAGTTTCTCTCTTAAAGCATTTTATTTTTTCTTATAAATTAGTAGTCGGATTTTTTGTTCTTTTCATTGTATATTTTTTATTTCATATATTCTAGTTTCTATTCAATAAAAAGAAACACTTTGATACCCCACTTGATTTGTTAGGTGAGAAAAAAATAGACATCTTAAAATTATACAAACGACCAGCCATCTTGAGAATCTATGGTGATAGTGAAAAGCAATGGTACTTTTATCCTTGTTATGAGAAAGTATTAAGTAAATATCGCAAAATTTAATGCATGTCTGTATGAAGAGAGTAATGAATGCGGCGGACGCAAGGTATACGAGGATCGTGATGTATGGCACTCCGTTCTCTCTGCCTACCCCATCAGGGACCTGACTTGAATGTGTTGTTGTCGCGCTTCGTTGGTTTTTATTTATAAATTTCATTTTTATCAGTTAAGAAACCGATTAAGAGCGACTCGAAATCGTCTGTCGCCCTCGGAATTTCCGTAGCAGCAAACCAAAAAAATATCTCTTAAACTACGGAATTGATGTTATTGAAACAAATCAATTTTCGTTTACAATTGATAATTTTATTTAATAAAATCATATCTACTATATAATTTAGTTGACACTGAATCCATGTTTATCCTTATTTTTTCCTTTCCTCCGCGTAACTCCGGTGGTAGAGTGAAATAGAAATAGAAATAAATTTATTCGGTGCTTCACAATACACTTAAGAAAAAAACAACGTAGTAGGTACCCAGAATACAAATTATTTGTAAAGGGAAAAAAAGGAAGGAATAAAAAACTAATTAATTAGGTACGTACGTAATGTTATGAATGCAGAGTGATGCGGAGTGAGAGGCACTGACAAGGATGTCACTCGCCATACGTCGGAGAATCTACGTTCGCCGGCACCGATTTTCAGTGACACCACAAGGGTGAGACGGCAGGCGGTGACAAATAAAAGTACGTACTTAGTTACATTAAAAAGTAGCTCAACTTTCCTTATACACGTCCCGTAAAATTAAACGGCACCGTGCGCGCGCCATCCCACTAGCGTCGGGAGGGGGACCGTTTCCCCCTTTTCGGTCCCAAAAATAAATCACGATAGGGTAATGACCACAAAAATTCCGGTTTGCTTCTTCCCATCTGCGGGAAAAGAGGGGGGTCTGTCCCCCTTTCATCTATCTAAAATCTGAAGACAAAAGAGTCTTCCGTAGACCCGACGAGCTGTAGGGGCGAGGGCAACAGCGCCGCCATCAGTTATAGGTCCCTCCGAAAAAAGAAAACATTAAAAAAATAATAGGGTTAAGATATATTTAGATGATATTATGTCGTGAGATTTGTAGGCATACATTAAATATATTGAGTCATTTAATATTGGAAGTATTAAATGACTCAATATATATAATATATAACGTGAGTGATGGGATATGTTTCGATAAATGGACTATTTAACACTACAAGAAGTTTTTATTTCAGGGACAGGGACCTCCTGAGATTAGCGCGTTCAAACAAACAAACAAACAAACAAACAAACTCTTCAGCTGTATATTATTATGTTAGTATAAATCAGTGCTCCACTGTAATCCGACACATCATTTGCTTATTTGCCGTAAAAAGAGTTTGCATGCTTACAACGCTGCAAGTGTGGTGCTGCATTGTAGCCGAAACCGGTCGGCGCGAACGGGAGGCACGCTCGCGTGATACCCTCGAAAACAATACGGTCGCGTTTCGTCCAGTGAGTTTCCTTGGCTCGAAGGAGAAGAGGGAAGGAGGACAACACATTTGAATACCACTTCTATAGGTCCTCGTAGCCTTTAAAGTACCCCGACTGCTCGTTGGCCCTGTTACCTGTACTATAAACAAACAAGTTCGTAATAGGAACCGTGCAGGACTTCACCTCAGTCGTGTTACATGAGGCTCGCACAATGTGTGGTGTGCGGGGGAAGTTTTCGGCGATAAATAATGTGGCGAGACCTCCCCGCTCCTTCCGTAATAACAGGCCACGCGCAATGGCGACTCGGCTTATAAAACAGCCGAGTTGAACGCGGCCTGCGCGGTGAACCGCACACGGGACCCGGTGCGAGCCACGAGAGAAAGACGTAGGCGACAGAGGACGGTACAACGCCCAGACGCAGACCAAATACTCCATGAGTAAATGACGTTAGGTAATAGCATAGATAATGTAAAGTCTTGACACGGCAGAGTAATTTCATTTTAAGTGTAATATTAGTGGAGTTTTTAATGAACTCCAATCAATTATAAAACAGTTCACAAATAAAAGCGATTCAGCAATCACGATAATACATCAATCACGTGTCTCGTCAGCTTCGATAGGTCGTGAACCTAGGACGTAAATGATACTTAATGTCAATCATTTATAAAACCATCCTTCTTAAGTAGAATTAACATTTAGAATTTAATTATATATCTATATACATTATTACAATTTATAAGAAATTGTCAGTTGTTGAATTATTTTTAATGGAAAATACCTTGGTGGCAGCATGTTTTAAATTACCCCGGATTATGCTGAGGTATGACGTCATAGTGTGAACAGTAGCCATGAGGTACCTCTGGTCGAGATACTCACATGTTTGTCTCTTGCCTATTTCTGAAGAGGTATGGTGGACGCTTGTACTTAATTATACAGTTTACACTCCTAAGACAAATTTATAGCACGATCGCTCATCGCGATATGCTTACAACTTGTACCACACGCCAATCTTCATGAAAACTTTCTTTGCCGGTATATAAAAGTGGCTGGAACGCCGAACAATTGCGATGGAAGTTGGACACAATAGAATTAATGGTTCAGGCGCCATACGCGTATTGTTCGACGCACGGACCACTGCGATGTGTGGTGGCCCTAATTTAGTGGTTTCCTTCCAGTTTCCCCAGAATTTATGTAAACCTTTTGTTCGATCGACTTGCGCCAACACCAGCCCGTTATTACTTCACTTTACGACCGAAAGAAACATTATATTATCCGACCACGATAATGGGGGTTGTGATTTAAACGGCCACGTTTGTTGTCTGTGTTGCGTTGGAATGGAAATTTATTAAGTTTGGCTGCTGGGATTGTTAATTATGAAAAGTTTCTGATATTTTAGAAAGAACAGAAAAGAGTGAAGTAAAGAATAAACCAGTTTGATTTGCTCATGGACAGGTAAAAGTAAATGCAGCATATTAAGTATGCTCCCTATAATATTTTATTTTCGGCTATCTACGAGCAAGTCCTGGTACTAGTGCTAGTTGATTATATATTATATAAATCAAAGTCTCCAACAGCATGTTGAGGGTTATGAGTGTGTAGGAGGCGAGGCAGGCAGAATGTACATTGGCGCTCCGTTCCTTTGCCTACCCTAATATGGTATCGACGCGAAGATGTGCTGTTGTTAAGTCCCCAGAAGTTAATTGTCTTATTATAATCGATAAGTATTAAAATCTGCTGAAATTGTTTTTGCGTATGTTTGTTCACTACTGAACAGGATTAAATGGAATTGAACACAAATGTAAATTACAGCCTGATATGAAATAACAGAGTAGGTGAAGCGGGCGGGGATTCTGGCAGTTTTTTTTAATATGCTATATATACAATATTTTATAATTATGTCGATGCATGGCCCTCCTTTTCACCTCCCCCTCCCCACAATGGGCCAGCGGCTACTCACATACCGCACGAAACGCGACACCGTCGGTGTCATTGTACGGCGGTATCAAGTGAGCGAGAGGTACCTCCCTGCCCAATTCAGTGGCATAAGAGGATGTAGCGTCACGCCCCATGCATGGCAATACCTCCACCTTAGCAGCATGGCACCACCTCTTCCTAAAAACCTCTATTTGTATAATCTGTTAGTCGTTTCTCAAGAAAAGATTCTGCACTCCTTTCTTGAAGAATCCAGGTCGTATCGGTGCGGGAATTCCGAGGGTGGCAGCGGTGGTGGCGGTGGTAGTGGCTTTTAACAAGCAAATTTCTTTTTCGACCACTGGGAACCTTTCAACAACTGACGACACACATAAACATCCGCACAATTATACCGATTTCCCCTCCTTTTCACCTCCCCTGCCAATGAGCCAACGTGCGGTACCTATGTACTACATAAAATATATTTTTATATAGTACATAGTACATAGGCATCAGTGCTAATTGTGTGCAGAAACGGAAGGCAAGGAGGCTTCCGGAGATATGTGAAAAACGCTCTCAGTGTCCACCGACGCCTCCACGGGATGTGTATACAACCAAATATTGAAAGGCTATGCCCACGTGTTTCCAATCCTTTGTTCGTGTCGACAGCCGTCAACTTCAACACTTCATAACAATAAAAAGTTTATTTTAATTAATCTGCACGTCGATGTCCATGTAATGCCACCTCCCTCCGGTTACCCCCTCGCCCATGTCCCCCTACGTCATTAAGTCCCGTCCACGCCACATCCTCTGATATGCTCGTTATTTCGGACTATTAATTCTCGGGTCGCCCGATGGTTTATAAACGGGATACTAAAGTTTTTACGTCGTTTTTATTTGCATTCACCGACTTCAATAAGGACGTGTAATGTTTCACACTGCGATACACGGGCAGCGCGACAGTAAGGCTTTTATTAGTGGGGGAACATTGCCGACATCGTGCGATGCAAACCGGGATGTGAGCCTAGCGCATTTTTATAAATTTGTCCTAACTGGTGATTCGCGGACGAGCTTTGAGACCGCAACCGCTGGCTATTTGCCCCATTATACTATAAAAGCAGTAATTAATATTTTCGCAAATGAATCAGCGTTGCTCGGCTTGTCTGTATCGGGCGGTAATCGACTGTTTGCTCGCTGTTCTGGCGCCACGCGGCTCTCGCTCGGTGAGAGGAATGCCGCACTTCCGCGCCCGCCTTCCACCTCATTTCCTAGCCTTCAGGAAGTCAACAGAGGACACGCTCCTT
This sequence comes from Eumaeus atala, assembly GCA_017140195.1. Taxonomy (NCBI): domain Eukaryota; kingdom Metazoa; phylum Arthropoda; class Insecta; order Lepidoptera; family Lycaenidae; genus Eumaeus; species Eumaeus atala. Next base: position 1,734,194 of record JAFELO010000125.1, read on the forward strand.
CCTAGTTACAACGTATGGTGAGGCGTAATTATATTGAGGCCCAGGGCAATCATATCGGATGGGGCCCCTCTGTTTTTTAAGAGAAGCTAGTTAGGATCAGCCTGTGCCCTTTGTAATCGGAGGCCCTTATGGTCGGGTGTACCTTGCGGTCTCTCGGTCGAATGTATGTTTGTTAGTCTTTGAGACATATAATAGACTTTTCATTGTTGTTATGTCAAGTGATTAACGTGTACAAATAGACATACATTTTTTTTTAATTCATTCAGATGTATATTTGTGTGTTTTCATCTTTCTCGTATTTTAGAATTAGTTCTACTGTAGTAAGTGAACTCTATGTGATGGATTGAACGATTTAGTCGTGCATAAAGAATTTTGCTTATCACATGTATTACAAAGTTCAAAATATGTGACATAAGTAGAGGAATAAACACCTGATTAAATAGTTATATGATAATAAATATTAATAGAAAGCAACAAGTCGAAGTTTGTCCTTGATAATGTACGTAAGTAGACAGGCATGCATGCTGATCATTAGACGCTTTAAGCTGGAGCACGATTCCTAGAGCCTTGGATCGTTACGTCATAAATTTTAGGTGTGTCGGCTGCATTGCCTTCTGATCGGCACGGTCGAGGATATATTTTTTATACTATAGGAAAACGAATGAGTAGTCAGAAATGTTTGCTGACTGCCAATGTCCATAAACACACGCATAGGTAATATAGATGCGTTGCCGTAGAAAAGGATTTCTTCTCCCCTCCATTGATCTCGAGGTTACAAGATACCGCAGTGATCTATTGCCGGGGATGATGGAAGGAATAAACACGTCTGAATAGGCCAGTAGGCACCGACTCATCGTTTGCCCCCTATAATATAAAAGTACCTGAGGCACACGAGCTCAAGAAATATCATTAACTATCATTTTACTAAGAGGCACGGAGACGCTCTTTACACGACCGAGGAGGTACCTCTTGCTCAAATCATAACGGCGTAAAGTGACAGCTATGCTGTCGCGTTTCGTGCTGTCTGTAAGTAGCCGGTTACACATTGGAGAGGAGGAGGAAAGAAGGTTAACGCATGTTTTTATGAGCGTCGGTACAACTACCTTTTCATGACTGAAAACTTTCCCGCTGCTTGTTTGTTCCCGTATAATACTATACAAAACATCACTAAGATATTTAACTGCCCATTTGCCCCCACGCATGAGCAGTTGAATTAGCCACGGCGCATTATTATCTGATAACAAATAGATGGACAGACAATCGGCAGACGCTGTTATCACAGGGGCGGCCTGTGACCTTCCGCGAGAGGAGCAGCACACGCCTCAGTGGTCAGATATTGCATCATACTGAAGCAAGCAGCTGGACCAGCGTCAGCGTGCGGGGCACCCCTGTGTACTGCACCAGCTGAGCGGCTCCGCTCCCGATGGCTGGAGACGAAACCACGAGCAAAACTTAGTATTATTATAGCTTATGTGTTATTTCGGTAAGCTATAATATTGCAAAAGAGATGCCTTGCTGCATTACATCTGAATCAGTCCGGCACGGGGAGATACATCTAGCGCGCATGGCACCGCTATAAAGTGACAACTATTCTGTGTCTCGTCTGTGAGGTGCCGGTGGCCTATTGGAAGGAGAAAAAGTGGACAACGCCTCTGCATGACAACAATAATGCGGATGTCTATGGGCCTGGGTATCCTTCAGAAGGCTACTATGGTGGCTCGTTTGCTATAACAAAAATCCGTTTAGAAATTTTGGCGCAGTTGACTAACAATCATCCGTACAGTCAATCTCTTGGTGACTATCAACGCCCATAAACAACCACATAAACCTGTGTACATTCCAGTACACAATGAAACACGTCATTATTACTATATACATTACAATTATACTGCAATAAATTGTAACACATAGATCGCAGACTGCTGACACTCCGGGGGCCACGTTGCGTATGACCCAAACATTATGATAAAACTACTCTAACGGATTTTGTCGCCATTTATTTAACTAGCTATATTAACTAGTACTAGCACTCCGCCCCGGCTTCGCACGGATATTTTATGAAATATGGCAAAAAAATCATTGTTTCATGAAACAATTATAAATTTTAGTTTCGGACTCGCAAACATTACACGTTACAATGACAAAAAAATCAGAACAACATCTATCGGGATAGCCTTAAGAATAAGGATTTCTGCAGTTATATAAGGATTTACTTTGATATTTTTTTTAAACCGTTGATCAATGTAACCATCTATCGAAATTTTCATAATGATCAGAACGTTTTAGAATATTTCATACTTATTTCGCGTGTACTACACAGATAAAGTAGGATTCTAATGGTAAAAACAAATAGGTCCAGAAGTTTCGATGCAACGCAAAATAATCAACAAAGAATCAAATGTCTGCTCTATGAAGGTAGGATATATGTAGATTATACAATCCCTTTTCCGAAGATTCACAACGACCACGGTCACGGTGGGTGACCGGTGCCCAGATGTCACAAGTTATTGACAGTACCCGAATGACCCAAGAGTTATTATTTCATTATGAGTATACATTATGTGTTATTCGGTAAATTAGCTGTTTCCGCAACACACTCGCCTGTGAACCCGAGACCTTTGATTAGCTACCGAGTCCAGACAGATACTAACCCACAATTTGTCATAAACACAGTGAATATTTATAATGTGGTCGGTGGCACAATTCGTAATTCCTATTTATAACATTACTGGCCGTGCCCCGTGGATTTACCCGCGAAAAACCATACAAACGTTTATTTGTTCGGGGTAAAAATAAATTATACCTGTCTAACGGTTATGATTCAACGATTCAATTTTTAAACGGTGTTAATATATTACATTAAAATGTATCCTCCGTAAGTTTGTTAATTATATAACAGTGCGTAAATTCATCCCTGTGCCCTGGAGGTAGACGTAACATTAGACTCTCCGCTGTCCCGCAGATGGGAGACGATGTATGCGAATAGTTAGGGGCAGTTCCTAGCTTATGTATTCTTAGTGTTATCTAGGGAGAGGGCCCTCTCCCCACTAAGAGGAGTGGAGTATCACGCCTATGGTTCCGGTAGAACTGGCCAATCGTCTATTATCCCGGTTATTGCATGGACGATGGTGATCGCCTATCACTTTAGTGAAAAAAAATAATAGAGAAATAATTTCATTGTAGTCTAATATCACCCACGGAGATCATCTCTATGGAATGCACTTTATATTCCCCCATTCTCCTATTCCTATGGAACGGCAATGAAAGCAAACTGTAAGGCGTAGCGCCATGTTGCATTGGAGCGGAACTGCGCCGGCACGAACGGGGTAAATCGGGCACACGATACCGTCGTAAAATGACATCTTCGGTGTCGTATTTCGTGCGGTCTGTGAGTAGCCGGTGGCTCACTGGGGAGGTGAAAGGGAGGGCTACGCACAGGCGCAGTAATTATGCTGATGTCCGAGGCCGTCGGTGGTCGTGGAAAGGCTCCGATTGCTCGTATGTCCTCCTATACTATATAATAAAATTCCGTCGCGACAGGAGGGAAGCGCGCCGCAGAGCCGACAGCTAAACGCGTTCTCCGAGGCACGGAGGTGTAACTATGGAAAACTCTATACGAAATTCCATAAAAAAAGAGTGTTATAAATTGTAAACTCTCCAATATCTTGTCCGACACCGGGGCTCGAACCCAGCACCTCCTCGACTGGGTCTGCTCAAACCTCACGTGGAGGGGGTCAAGGAAGCCGTTTGGGGACTTTTAGTCCCCTGACGACGGCAGCGAGTTCGCACCCCTCCAAAGATATGGTGGTCATTTCCCAGCACCTCGCAATATGAGGCCCAAGCTGATTACCACGAGGCAGCCGACTCCTAGTAGGTAGTAGTGACCTGACTGTGACACATGTTCGCCGCTCGGTTCCCCTCGCCGTATGACGCGCAGGTTGCATCAGACATGTACGCACGGGTTGCATCACACGTCCTATCAGCCGGGTTCACACCTTTCACACTGTTATCATGAACTTCATCATCATCACACCCACACCCGCCTGCAGTACCTCCTACATCACAGAATAAGGTTTTCCTTTAGTAACTTAAGAAGTCATTATAAGTATTGTACTATAAAAGTGACATTTACCGTGTCACGTTTCGTGCGGGTTATGAGTAGCCGGAGGTCCACTAGAGGAAGAGAAAAGGAGGACAACGCATCAGTATACTGGCTATGCGGATGTTCATGGGCGTCGGTAGTCAAAAACTTCCCGAACTTCCCCTACACTATATAAAAATAATCATTATAGGTTGGTCAAACTCAAATTGCGTATAAACTTACAAGTGAACTGTCGAAGTCATTGCCTAATGAACTCGTTAAAAAAATGTATTAAAGTGCCAAATTTTTATACATATAAGTACAACAAAAAATTAGGCGCTTTTATATTTGGACCTGTCGAGACTTTTTTATTTATTTAAAAGTAAATATTTCTACACATGTAAAAATAGATATAAATAGATATAAAAGTCTTTTTTCTAGTCAGACCCGCAGTCCGACACGACCGGCGCAATAAGACACGAGACTGACGGCTTATAACGCAATCTGAAGCACGGAACTGCCCACTTGCCTGATTCAGACCGGATTCGGAGGTTGGTAAGAGTTGAAAAATCTCAATGTCACTCTTTAATCCGACCTGGGACTCGAACCCACACCATATCTGATGGGATCTTACCGCTAGACCACGTGGCAGTCAACAATTTAAATAATGGCACATACATGTATTTGAAACAAATGGTTATATCGTAAGAAAATAACAGTTGGGCAGCCAAAACCGCATACATAACTAACATTGTACGCAAGCCCTTGTAAAACAGATATTATGACATCGCAAAAGAGTGCAAATTGGCGGGACGGTGGAGCGGTTAATTATTACATCATTCTTCATTCAAGATCAAGGTCACGCGGACCTATCAAGGTGACGGTCACTTTAGCTACTGCGTTACACGCGACCTGGTCGCCCAGTGCGGTTACGTACAGTAATGCGAGCGAATTCGAATTGAAAACAGAGGGCTTGTTAGTCCTCTATTACTAGAACGAGATGTCGAAAAGTGCGGAAGAAATGTAAACAGAAAGTTAGAAAGCGACGTAACCGCGGCGTTACGCTGGTGTTACGCTCGATCCCTGTTTCACACGATTTAACTTTTCTAGGACAATTGAGCAGTCGGATCCTTTTAGTGGCTACCGACGCGCAATATACAGATGCGTCGTCCTTCACCCATCCAACCAGTGGGCCACAGCTCATGTGGGAGAGAGGTACCTCCTCGGTTTTGGGGTGGCTCGACCAATGACACTTTCTATATTCTACCTATTTACAATAACAGTTAGGAGTGTTGAAGTCTATGCTAACGCTATAAAGAGGATACATTTGTATCTTTATTTGCATCGTATTGGCTCTGGAAATACTGGACCTATATGAAAAAATATTTATAATTAGAATCCTTTATTATCTGTGATGGACACAGGCTATACCACATATTCCAGAACGTTCGGGATCACTATGAAAACTACGATATCATTGTCAGAAGTAGAACAAAATTTGTGAAGAGAGGAACAAAATAAATACTCATATAACTGCAGAAATTATTGACAACTAGCTGTCTCGACAGACGATGTTCTGTCATCAGTTGAATAATGATCTTTTTATGTGTTAATATTTTTACGTGACCGACATTAAAATTTATAATTCTTGTCATGTTAAAATATCCGTGCGCAACCAGGGCGGACTGCCAGTATATTATAAGTCGCAATTGAACTCACGCGTGGACACTTCAACATCAAAATTGTACAACGCTCGTTACAATGTTAATTTTATTTCCACCGGAGAGAGTCACGCAGATGTTTTATTTTTGACGACTGCAGTGTCAACAGTACGCTCTTGTCATCTGCACATTTCAAATTGCCCTCATCGCGGGATATCGCTAAACGCATTACCCCTTTTACAATGCACAATAGGTAGCCGCAGTTGGCACACAATGGCTGCGGCGTTAGCAACAGCATGCGAATAATGTTACCTAATTGCGCTGCCAACACAAAGACATGCCCGTTACTAGTGATGTTACGTGTTTATCGATAATTGTCGATCGATATCGATAGTTTAATTCTTAGAATTACCCCATGTGAGGTGCCATGCTGCGTTGTAGTTGGGCTGCCACGACGGGGGTGCTAACTCCCGCTCACATAATACCACCGTAAAAGACATCCTCGTTTCGTGTGGTTTGTGAGTAGCCGGGGCCCATCGAAGAGGAGGAGTAAATGAGTGCAGCGCATCGACATAGTAATAGTGCGGATATCCATTGGCGTCGATAAGTAGTTAGAAAGGTCCAGCTACTCGTTTTCCTCCTGTAACATAAAAAATAAAAATAATTTTGAACCTGTGATAAGGACTGGATTGTGAAGAAATCTAAAGTAAAATCGTCGGAGACAGTAACTGTTCTAGCGTAACATCAGCATAACAATTTACCGCGCTTACGTCACTTTTTTTCAGAAGTTTACAACTGAACGAACATCAGGTACTTCAGACGCGTGTCGTAGCTGATATACACAGTTATTTAGCATAATTATTCCTACGTCATACATTTGGATATATAAACTTTTCTTTTTTATAAGTGTAGGTATAGTGAGTGTAGTATATGAAAGTTAAATAATGGCGAACTTATTAATATAGTTGGTATTTCTAGAATGATACTGGTCCATTATACTTAATAAACAATATAACGGCTATTATCTAGTAAAAGGTGGTAATTTAAGTATCAAGACAGCTAAGATACTGACTCATCTGCAACATCTTTATCTATAAAATGTGTTAAATATGCGCGTCCCATCCCTCGCCGTCACGGCCCAACTGCGAGGTTAGTTGTTTTTTGTCCGTCACTCAGTTAGATATGTTCGGCTGTTTGCATACACAATTGTGTGGAGTTTTTCTCCGTAACAGCTATTACATGCTAATGTGCTCCCTTCACTGTACGAGCCGAGACGGTTGTACCGTGGAACTGAGATCGAATCGGTCCCGGGTTCAAAACTGAGCGGTGGAAAATTTATTGAATAAATATTCCATCTCGATTATTGTTAAATTATTTTAATATTAAACAGGTAGAGCAATGTAGCATTGCTGACGAATTGGCTGGCACTCTCCCGTTCAAATAATATAATATAGCTAATTGACAGGTATGTCGCGTTTCGTGCGACATGTGAGTCGGCCGGCAACCAATTGGAGCTAGAAAGGAGGGCAAGGCATATGTCGATTAATGCAGGTGTCTATGGGCGGCACTAGGCGCCGGAACGCTCCGATAGCTAGGTTGCCCCCTTACTATATTTTTTATTAGGTTTATCACTTCTATGATTTTCTTTTCTTTTCCAGTTAGTCCCAAATTTTGGTAGCATAATGCGGATATCTATGGGCGGCACTCGGAAGGAGTCGACTGAGTAGTCAATGAAACACGGGCAGTGTTACTTATGTGGCCACTTTCTACAGACTGTCAGCTGAAAAAATGCAAAATAATATCAGTACCCGAATAAATCGGTCACAAGTCCACGAATGATAATTGCCAATTGTCTTGATATTCATGGTCATCAAATAGCGCTAACCGCTACTTTGTCACCCAGTACTGTATAGGGTGTTCCATTGGATATAGAACCTTCGCGAACGGAGTTTGTCAACAAATAGCTTTTTCCTAAAGACAAATGGTTCTGTTGTACAGCGCGATTACAATAAAACGTATAGGTACATTATAAAAAATATAGGAATATTTTTGTGTTAACTATTAATAACTAGTTTTTGTGTTAGCTATTTTAAAGTAGATTCTGTCAAAATTGCCTCCTCATGCGCCAAGTATGACCGACTTGTAGAGTTGGAAGTTGTGGTGACCTACCCATCAACCGATTCGACTTGTCAACTTGTCTATAGATATCCTAATTTATAGATTCCTGACACATTAGCACTACGGATAATCACCTGAATCATGTCATACGAAAGACCATACTCATAGTCCAGTTGTTTTTAATTTGGTGACGTGGGGAAATGTATTTACTCACCGTCACTGGCTTTGGCCACCCGTTTGGTGGTTCGTGAGGCTAGCGGCACGGGGCTGCACCGACTCACTTAAACCATCCCTCTTAAGTCCCTTCTTCTTACAATTAGTGTCCAATTAAGAAGCGCTCTACAACAACAAGGCTTGAGCCATGGTGTTAAGGTAATATCCGATACCCGTAATACATTTCTAATGAACAACTGGCTAATATACACATAAATATTGACTAACTTACGACTAGCTGGTGACGAGCTGGCTCTCGTTTCCTTGACAACAACACAGTTTCTTGTCCGCAATTACCAAAGATAATGAATTAATTAATCAAATGTAGAAGTCTGTTTTACGTACCGAGGGAACTGATCGGTGCGCACAAACACACTTTGATACACACCTGTACACAATCAGAAACACACACACACAACTCTTGTAATTTATAACTTTTTTCATTCAAATTACAGTACGACCAGTCGACCAGTTTCCCCCTTAAATTCTTCTGTTTGAAACAACGAAGACATTAATATTAATATTTTATAATGACCTATACGAATTTGTCTATTTTAATTATCACTTTGTGTCCGCCATTGTTTTCTTTCCTTCGAAGTAAGTTGTATTCCATATGGTAGAGAGCTATTATTCAGCATTTTTTTTACTGCTGTATGCTAACGGAAATGGCCAGTGCAGCTTCGTCGGTTACTATAAGATACGTTGGGCCTTCTTTCCAGCTGATGGGTAGGATGCATCCCAATATTTATGTAAGATTATGTAAAGTAAATGTTATTATCTTGTCCAAGGGGACGGGGTCCCCTCATGCCCCTCTCTAACGAAGAGCTCACGCCCGGCACTAATAACGCCTTGCTTAATGGGGGGGGGGAGTGGAAGGGATAGGTAAGCTATCATGACTGAGGGGAACCGTCCCCCCCTCCCGCCTGCATGAATGCAATATACCAATGGTTGAAAGTCTATCTGTATGTAATCGATTTTCTCAAAACCTACTGAACGGGTCAGTTCTCTCACATGGACGCTCTATCCATGGGTAGAATTCCCGAGAAAGCTTTTCGGGCATAATCTGTCAAAGCAACAATCCGGCACTACTATTCACGAGCGAAGCGGAGCGGATCCCTAGTATGTGCTCTGCTAATATTATAGATAAGAATAATTGTGCAAGTGTTTTTTGGAAGAAGCGCGGAGCCCAACATAGCCTCAATAGATGACTACGAGTGCTTATCGAACGAGACTAAGTTAGAGACCAATCTCCCACTCTCTCACAGGTGGGAGAGATGTATATAAGAGATATAATAGCTATTATATGTTAGCTAATTTAAATATCAAAAGGTTTTATATAATAACCCTCCCCTCCCCGTCTGTCCCTCCCGCTGCAGCGCGGTCCCCTCCTGGATCCGGTTACCGTAAACAGTTTAGCGCGTGCTGACTGCTCAGCTCACGTCGCGGGGCTTCGATGCGCGCACTGTAATTGTATTATCACCTCCCGAAGCATCACATTGCAATGTACGAATCATACTTCTATACTAATTATATAAAGCTGAAGAGTTTGTTTGTCCGTTTGAACAACCTAAACCAGAAGACACAAAAGCCTTCGCTAGTCCATTGAACTCTAGATGCGGGAGCATTAGCGCCGTCAACCATTAGTAGGTCCCTCCGAAAAAAAAATACAGGTCCTAAGCAATTTAAGATTTTTATTATAGAAGTACATAAAATAACATATAGATGAACGTCCGAGACCTGGGCGGAGTTCGAAACCACGATCGTGCACCACAGTCAGGCATCGCAGCATTATAAAGCAGCTCACACGATCCCTCCGCAACTGGCAGCATACTGTCTGGCCGGTGCAGTTTACTTTGGTCCATTAGAGGTTAAGAGGGAAGGCATGCATAAAAAAGACACTAAAACGCCGATTACTTTCGAAGATGACTAATGTGGATGGTTGTTCCCTACGACAAAAAAACCAAATTCAAAAAATATTTTTATGTTAAACGGTCAATTTATCGAGGAAGACTGTGGGTTATATAGCATGACGCTACGACTAGGACCGGAGTTATGCGGGTGGCAGGTTGCACTGACTCCAGAGGCGTATCTAAGGTAGACAAGACGGCAGTATGTCCCCGGATGAAAGAGGGCTCCGGTCACAGGAGGACTTCTATTATTTGTTTACCTTCTTCACATTTGGAAAGAGGGCCCCATGTGAAAAAATTGCACAAGGGCGGACATGGTACATTTACATCATCGTATGATCCCGTCTTTTTAACACAACGGACGAACAAAAGGAAAGGCATTTAAATGAACGACTCTCAGCGCTTGCACTGACTCCAGAGGCGTATCTAAGGTAGACAAGACGGCAGTGTGTCCACGGATGAAAGAGGGCTCCGGTCACAGGAGGACTTCTATTATTTATTTACCTTCTTCACATTTGGAAAGAGGGCCCCATGTGAAAAAATTGCACGAGGGCGGACATGGTACATTTACACCATCGTATGCTCCCGTCTTTTTAACACAACGGACGAACAAAAGGAAAGGCATTAAAATGAACGACTCTCAGCGCCCGCCGGGGTGAAGATTAACTCTTCACGAACGATGCATGACCGATGGCACGACCGGGGAGGTACTTTTCGCAAACATAATACCGTCGTAAAGTGACATTTTCAGCGTCGCGTTTCGTGCGGTTACTCACAGCCGGTGGCCCATTGAGGAGAGAGGAGGGAACCCATCGGTATATTAATTATGTGGATGATCATGGGTAATAGTAAAAATGCTCCGATTGCTCGTTTGTCCTCCTAATCTATAAAAAAAGTCACATAAAATTCTTTACTCCGTCAGCGTGTAGTCTGTTCATGAATGTTTGCTATATCGTCGCGAATGTACACACTCGGTGAGCTGTGCGCTACACGTGTAAGTGGCGTTGTCAAATATTTGCTCTTCGTGTTATGGTACCACCTCCCCCCCGCCCCTCGCTACTCCTATACCCCGTGTACAACTTCTGCGATTATAATATAAAACTGAAGACCTTGTTAGTCTGTTTGTTTGAACGGCCTCTTAGCTCAGAAACTACTGGCGCGAATAAAAAAAATTGTGCTGAATAACCCGTTTATAGAGGAGAGCTACAGGCTACATACTATGACGCAATATGAGCCTGTTAACTGTTTACTTACTCCTTTTTAAAGTCTTTTATTATGTAGTAGGAGGGAGGGGGGCAAACGAGCAATCGGAGTCTTATAACGGCTACCAACACTCATGGACATCCGCATTAGAGTAAAAGAAATATAACAAGAAATGCTGTCCTGTATCCGAATTGGTTTGGTACCTGTAGCTATACGTGAAGCGATGGCTATGCTGTAGCGTTTTTCACCTGAACTTATGCTATTGTTGCTGTAATGGGGTCCTCCTCGCCCACCGCATAAGTTCAGGTTCACGATATAAAAATTAAAGTATAACACATCCCACTCATGTGAACTTAAACCCCCTAGGAAATCCTTCGATGCATTTTCCATAACTATTTAGAATTTCAACATAAATATAAATTAGTATAGCAAAAAACGATATCGGGCGAAAATGACACGAAATGACATCAGTGGACCGATAAAGGTAGATCTTGATGATGGTGACGGTTGGTGGTGATATCATAAATATATCCACCCAAATTCACGTCAAAACCACTAACTTTGAAGATATCATAAACTTTAATTTTTTTTATATCACAAAGGGGCAAACGACAAATCGCAATCAAACGGCTTTTGATGACTACTGACGCCCATGGACATTCGCATGATTGTTATGCGTTGCCCTCCCATCACCCTCCTCTCCCAACGGGCAAAAATAATAAAAGTATCACAAATTAACATTTTCCTACGCGGACGTATGTATGTCTAACATTTGAAACAATTATCACATGTTGTTTTTTGTTTTCGAATACAAAAACAATGTTTGTTCAGTAGTTCGTGCGCCGACCACAACTTGACCGTCTTGTTATCGATGCGCCGAAATGCTAATGATTATATTTTCCATTGTTTGTACATATGTATGTGTGTGTGTCTGTGTGTGTGTGTGATAATGAAAGTGTTTTCGTAACTTGTGACTCATTTACCGCATCGATTTTGTCTTCATATAAAAACTGGTCGTTGTATCTCTAATTCATGCTAGCCTAGTAACAATCGGAGCATCATTGGTGATTTACGGGTAAACATCCTCACAAACAGATCCATTTCATTCGATCGCTACCATTCTCAGGGACGTCCAGACTATGAATGGACGGGAAACTTCACGAGACGTGGCAAAATAGGCGTTACTACACGTCAAAATAGGCGTTACTACACGTCAAAATAGGCGTTACTACACGTCAAAATAGGCGTTACTACACGTCAAAATAGGCGTTACTACACGTCAAAATCTCGTGATCGAGGAGCTACACTGCCGTGAGGCTCCTCGTGGCCCATCACTTCGATCAACCACAACATGGAACCCGATTCGATGGCAATGTAGCAGTGGTATATAACTGACCATAATCCTGTCGAGCTGCCCCCGTACAATATAGCCTCATCCCACGACGACCACCCATATCCGATAAAGCTGTTGCATATATTAAGCTCATTATCGCATCCATAGCATAAGCTCAGGTCCGAAAAACCACTCAAGATAAAGACTTATGTATGCGACTGAATCAGGACGTGATGGACCCCATGGTTTTTTTTCGGATGGAGCTACTACTGATTGGTGGCGCTTGTCCAGCCTCAACATTTCGAATGACTACGAAAGAATTTTGTGTCTTCAGGTTTAGGGAGACGATAGGGGGACAGACCCCCCTCTTTTCCCGCAGACGGGAAGAGACAAACCGGAATTTCATTGTGGGCGCTTCCCTATGGTGATTATTATTGAGACCGAAAAGGGGGAAACGGTCCCCACACTAGTGGGACGGCGCGCGCACGATGCCGTTTAAGTTGCGGTGTCGTGGATAAGGATAATTGAGCTCGTTTAATGTTTGGCTTATCTGAGAAGGCCGGCCTCCTCACCTTCCCCCCTGAGGGGAGGGGTTGATTTGCGCTACAAATCGACAAAAGCCGTGTTCTTGATTTATTTATTATTATTAGAGCTCTCTACAGTCGCGTTATTTTATGTATACAAATCTAAGCTCTCAACTTACGGATTCGAACCGGGGCTCGTTTCCGTAAGGCCCCACCTTGGTTCAAGTCATGTCGTGGCTCGGTAGCCTGGGGTCAATCCAGACATTTTGAGCAAAGCCAATTGAACCAAGGTGCTCTTCGTACCCCTCTATAAGAAGAACGGACTAACGTGCTGGAGAAGGAGCCGCTCTTTGTACCCCTCTTAGAAGAAGAGGGGACAAAAAAGTAAAAGGAGGCAGCATTTTCGCGCCCGGGCTAGGGGTGTGGATGGGAACCTCACCTCATTGCACAGTTCCAAAGCTGGTGGGGTTATCCTGTGGTGCAGGACAACCCCATATGTGGAGGTGGCGTCAGACCCTTAAGGGGTCTGACTAGCCGTCGAGATGCCCTGGTGATTTGATGTTCTGGGGCACTCGCAGTGGTTTTTGTGGGTATTCGGCACTATGGCATGCCGCGAGCCCTAAACAACACTGGACCCCACCCAGGGCCAGTGAAGACCCGGAAATGCGTTTCTCCGCGTCAACAAAAAAAAAAAGGACGTGGTCGGGAGCGCTGAACAATTTCCGTTTCATGTATGGAGTATGCGTGACGCCAGGGTTCAGAGGTGAGCTTGTGACATAAACTGGTGTGTAATGGTATTCTTCATTCATTTTGTTCACCTTGTCCCTAATATGTCATGGGCTGTCGAAATCTAGTGGTAGCTGCCAGACGTGAGGTCCTAGGTTCGATTCCCTGATCGAATACAAAGTTTTATTGAGATTTATCAATTTCTGATAACTTCCCGAAGTTTGGAAATTGGGATCCGAATAGTTGAATTAGGAAATAGAGAGTGCTCTCGCACACGTGTATACTGTCTGCCCTGCGCAGTTGGCCGGTCTGTATAGAGATGACCGCCGCAACCGAACTTCGTCTAGAATAGAGAGGGCTTCTCGCACACGTGTGTACTGTCTGCCCTGCGCAGTTGGCCGGTCTGTATAGAGATGACCGCCGCAACCGAACTTCGTCTAGAATAGAGAGTGCTCTCGCACACGTGTGTACTGTCTGCCCTGCGCAGTTGGCCGGTCTGTATAGAGATGACCGCCGCAACCGAACTTCGTCTAGAATGACAAGAGCATGTACGATTATGATCAAGTAATCCGTATCGCTTAGTTTGTTTCACAGGTATTCTCAGGTCACGGCTAGGTTTTAACCGACTTTTGTGAAGCTTTATATAAGCGTCGATTGAAAGATAGTGGCGTAGGTATCACGTTAAAAATGATAATGTTTAATAATGACAATGGTGGAACCTTGTTGTGAGTTATAATTAATTCGTTTTGGATTTTCCCAAATATTAATCATCGTCATCTAAATGACTGCTACTTAGCCTTGTATAATATGCCAACTGTGCCCCGCGGTTTCACCCGCGTAGCTTCGCTCCTATTGGTCGTTGCGTGATGGGACCTAAAGCCTTCCTTGATAAATGGACATAACAGTGAAATGTTACCGGTTTAGCAAGAGACCAAGGCCATAAGGTGAAGGGGGACGCCCCCTCCGGTCATGATACTCTCCACGAGCCGAACGTTCGCGTCAGCACCGGGTCAAAGTAACGCGCGAGCTTCCATCGACGTCAGTTGGGGTAGGAGGAACCTCTCGGTCCCTCTGGACATGATAATGTTATTAGTAGTAGAGAGTGTTCTCTCACGCATGAATGGGATGCATGTCTCCCATCTGCGGGGAAAGGGAGTCGCTCCCCATTTCGACCTCGAACTAGTGTCATCACCCGACTTCTCTTCGTTTCCACAGCATAAGTTCTGGTCTGGTAAAAGCTGTTTTATCAAATCAGGTTCCTGTGAACACCGCGCTCAAGCAAACATACACATGACAATATGACCTACACTTGATGATTTACGACAACCATTATCATCCGCATATTTGTAATATGGTACGATCCATTCCACCTCTCCTCCAATAGGCCACCGAAAGCTCACAAACCACATGAAACGCAACACAACACAGCTGTCACTTTACGGCGGTATTATAAGAGGTATTCTCCGGTCGCACAGGCCCAATTCGTCTGCAATGCAGCAGGACCACCATAAAATATTACATTATGTTATGATATTTTATTCATTCAACACCTTTTCTACATTACGAGTATTTTCAAGGAAAAAATCATAATTCTCCCCGCACGAGTACTAACATCAGTTCTTCTACATTGTTTTCTAAGAAAACGTTTTTTTTTTCTCTCTCGCATTCTGCAATATCATTGTTTATCTCACCCCTGACCCTGAAATGGAAATACCACCTAACAAATAATTAATGTTATGTGCATTACATTTGAACATTCGGTAGGTGTAAATGTAATGTAGGCGGGGCAGATACATAGGCTAGAAAAAATACCAAGATACACAGTCCGTGTCTCAAAACCGTAAAGAATATTTGCATATGTGAAATTGTGCATTTAGTAAACACTCCAAGAAGGTTAATTTTGCAAAAAAATATGTTATATTATGCATTTTCTTCAAAAAGAATCGGCTTGATACAAATGACTAAAATTCATGCGCGTAAGGTTGACTAGCAAAATAATAATATGTTTACTCACATGTAATCACGGATGCTTTGGAGTGGTAGTTCAGTATGAGATTGTGTATCTCGTATTTTTGTAAATCAACGGGCACATAAAATAGATATTCTATAAAATGAATAGTTTATAATAACTTAATTATTATCGTATTCATTGGTTCATCAAAATATAATGTTTATGCAGTAGACTTTTTATTATTAGGGATCCTTACCCAAAGGGTAACAGCAGGATCCTATTATATCTCATATGAGTCAGATTCCACTGTTCGTCTGCCAGCAGACTGTACAGCGTCATCAACCATTATAGTTAGATAGTTAAAATGTTCACGATGTATTACTGCAGCGGCTATAGCAACAAACAACGTACCTACCGATGGAGGCTTTTTTTCTGTTGTCCTGTGTGGGGTCCAGTAGTGTGTGGGGCTCGCGGCACATAGTGCCGAGTACCCACAAAAACCACCTCGAGGGCCATCAGTGCCGCCCTGATGAGGTGTCCCGGAACAAAAAATCATTAGGGCACCTCGACGGCTAGTAAGTCTCCTAAGGGACCGACTCCACCTCCGCAGACGGGGTTGCCCCGCACTACAGGACAACCCCACCAACTTTGGGACAGTGCAATGGGGTGAGGTGTCCATCCCCGCCCCTTGCCCCGTGCGCAAATCACCTCCTCCTGTTGCTTTCTTGTCACCTTTTCTTGTAAGAGGTGCACAAATATCGATCCTCCTCCCGCTGTTTAGCCCCCTCTTCTTATAATAGGAATGCAAAGTGCAGCTCCATTGGTTCAATTCGCCTGGGTTCACCACAGGCTACTGCCCACCCCCCACCGCCACGACAAGGCTTGAACTACGGTGGGGAGTACGGTGCGTTCGTATGTGTTAGTTCGGCTCGCACTTGACCTGTTCTTTTGTTTTTCAATTTTAACGTTAGATTATTTATTCAACATGCTAATCGTGCACATGATTTCGATAACATTAACTTGAAAATAAACTGTTTAAAATATATTTTGACTTCTCAGTAGGTAGAGCTGTGCCCGACACAATCGGGGCCGATTGGACAGTGCATAAAGTATTTTCCCTGCGAAAACCAAAAAATGTAACATAGAAATCTACATCAACACGGTCGCATTATCTATAGACCTCACTGGAATGTGAATCCCCTCCCCGTTCCCCTTTCTCGTCCCCGCGCTCGGCCCATTGCGTCAGTAAGTCCGCGCTCTGAAACATAGAATTCTCCCATTTAATATATTCTAATTACTGTAGGTCCGAGGATGTAAAGAGCTTATCCCATCCGCATCTGAATAGTTTTCCTCAATGTGTGCCGAGATGTCGGTTAACAGAGCAATTTCCATGCGCATTAAGTTGTATGTGCGTATAAATGGACGGACAGACGGTAATCTAGCGGAGTGCTGGACCCCATAACAATATGGCGTCTAGGAGCCCATGAGCGCTTACAGTCTAACATTTACGCCTTTATTATGGAATATCTTTTTTGGACCGAAATTCATGGTTCTTGGAGTGTATTCGTAAAAATCGCTCGCTGTACTCGGCTGTAACCAGACGGCTCGATTATGTTGTAGCAGGGGGACAAACGAGAAACCGGAGCCATTTAGTGACTACCGACACACATTATCATTCACACGGTGGATAGTCATGCGGATTTCTTTACGCCACCTCTCAAGGGGCCACCGGCTACTCACAAAGTGTACGAAGCTGTTACATATCTGTTAAGATTTTTACATAGGCTGTCTGACATGTCTGTGTTAGACACGTACAATATCCAGTACGGCCCAAAAAGACATGATATGTGGACACCTTGGGTGTGTACCTCTGTGATGAGTTATAGCTTTTTTTTGTTGACGCGGGGAAACGCATTTACGCGCCTTCACTAGCCCTGGGTCCGGTCCAGTGGTGTATGGGACTCGCGACACATGACAGTACCGAATACCCACAAAAACCTCGGCGAGTGCCATCAGTGTAGCCCTTGGTTCAGTGCCCCGGAACAATAAATCATCAGGACACTCTCGGTGGCTAGTCAGCCCCCCACGGGACCTACGCCACCTTCACAGATGGTGATGTCGTGCACCAAAGAATCCTCGCCCCGTGCCACGCGTGCGCGCGCGCGCCGCTCCGTCTTACTGTTTTGTCCCCTCCTCTTATAGTAGGGGGCCAAGGAGCGGCTCCTCCTGCTCCTTGGCCCCCTACACCAGGCTACTGAGCCCCACCGCCACGACAAGGCTTGAACCATGGTGGGTGATGGGCTATTGCTTGCCTTAATGCACCTAATGCTCCTCACCTGGAGACCATCACCAAGGCTGGTCGCACACCCCTGCACACTTCAGCCTGACGTAACATAACAAAAAGTGTTAGCATAGCTGCCCCCTGTGACGCGACATGTCGTGTGCACTAGGCACTAAGCCTGGCTCTACCTACCACCTGGTCGGTGTTTTATTAACACTTCCTCTTCCAAAAATCACTGTGTCTTCTTAATAATATTAAACTTATTACTTACGAGTTTCAAGTACCACCTACATGTATTTACTTACACTTTGTAGAGGTACACACACACACTGACAGACACATACACACACACAGAGGGAAAGGTACAGAGAGAGAGAGAGTGAGTGAGAGAGAGAGAGAGAGAGAGAGAGAGAGAGACGCACACAACGTTTAGACATAATCGGGTAAGTACTAAGGATACGATCGTTAGGTATCTATTATCTCTGATATTAGTCTCACTTATTTACACACAAAACCTTCATCAATAACCATAAAACAAATACTCATAACGCTTCACTTCTCATCGTCTAATGCAGATTGGAGTCCCATACACATAAACACATAGCACACGAAACCGTCGCGAAAAACAATTGAAAATGATTCAAAATCAAAAAAAAAAAGGTGTGTATGTAACACCTATATAGACTAGAATTTTTAGGAACCGGTAGTGCCATGCTGCATAGGAAGATGTAGTGCCATGCATAGTGCATGACTTTGCAACGGAAATAGGCCGACACGATCAGGGAGGTACCTCTCGCTTACATTATATAGCCGTAAAGTGACATCTTCAGTGTCGCGTTAAGTACTGTTTGCGAGTAGCCGGTGGCCCATTGGAGGGAGGGAAGCAGGGCAACGCATCGTCCTAGTAAGTGTGTGGATGTTCATGGGCGTCGGTAGTCGTAAGAAGGCTCCGATTGCTCTTTTGAAAAAGACTAACTGACCGTAGAAACCAAGGCTTTTTCGTTGCAACACGACACCGCCGTAAAAGTGATAGCTTTGTTATTGTGTTTCGCACTGTTTGTAAGTAGCCGGTAGCATGCTTCTATCTCCCAATGGGCATATGGAGATGTTAGTGGGTGTCGGTAGTCACCAAATTCGATTCTCATTTGTCTCCCGTTGTCGTTTTTGTAAAAAAATACAGAACACACGGCGGCACTGAAAATGATCCGTGACGGAAAATAATTTAAAATAATCCAAAGTACACAAAGACTCTAACCGGCTGGGCATAAAGACGTAGACTGCGTCCTCGTCGTCAGCCCCGGCCGGGAGGGGTGATCGTAAAACAGCACCCACCTATTTTGCAATCGTAAATGTGCCTCGTAAATTTATCCGCACAAATGCGTTGAGTGCCAGATAGGGAGGGCCGGCCCTTCCTAGCTAGGGCTGCTAACATTTTTTCGGAATAGTATTTTGAAAAAAAAAAATATAAAAAAAAATTACTACTAAAAAAATATAGTATCATTGCAATGAAAAAAGACTAAGCCATATTTATTCTAAAAAATATATTTGCATGGATTCTTCAACAATTGTTCAAATTCAGCAAATCAGACAACAATAATCGCGATAATTGAAAAAAAACATTTATTTTTTTATTTAAAATGTTAGTTTCATCTATGAATTTTCATTTTCTGTCTATTGTACTGAAATGTACCTAGTCTGGCCATAAATACTGTTACAATAAAAAATATTATATTTGAACTAAGAATCTATCATTTTTCATTATGTTTTTCTCACTTTGGCGCCAACACGATTACAATATTTTGTAATATTAAAATGGAGCGGGGTGATAAAGAGAACAGAATCGCTGCGATTGCATTATACAAAATAAGTATATAATTTTTTACAAAATAAGTAAATAAGTTTTAAAACTCTCCATACACTTGGTATTAGTCAAATGTTTGTGTACCGGTGTCATTGTACCTGTTAATGGGTACAATGAGACTTCCTCTGTTTGTATGTGACAGTGAAAAATCACTCCGTCCACGTAATCTTCGTACGAAAAGGATGGTCAAAACAGTAAGGGAAAGAGTTCCTGTCCGAGAACAAAAGATTTTATCACGGGAAATGAAGATAGCCCTAGAAATATGTCGCGTATTTTAATAGATGATTTAGGACTTGCAGCTTATAAAAGACGCACTGGTCATTTCTTAACAGATAAATTAAAGATGAATATGGTGGTAAAATAGATATAACTACTGAAGCGGTACGCAAAGGAACTTCACAGAAAAAATTCGATTACGGATGAGATTTGTTTAAAAGTCTCGAGGCAGAGAACTAAAGAATAAGCTCACTGAAGTGGCAATGGGCTGGTCACACACTCAAAAGATCTGATGGCAGATGTGCCAGTAAGGTTCTGGAGTGGAGGTAGCGTTCAGGAAAACGAAGTGTCGGTCGACCGTTCACCAGGTGGGAAGACAATCTCCGTGCAGTAGCCGGTCCGGGATGGATGCGAGTAGCAGAAGATCGGCATTCATTGAAAGAGGCCTATGTCCAGCAGACGACGGATAAGGGCCGATAATGATGATGATGAAATTTTTTTAACAATTGAACAATATTTTAAGAAACAAAAAGTTTATGTGAAATATATTAATTTATATTTTTGTGAAAAAAGTATCAAAACTTCGGCACAACTGTATTAAGATACCATTCTTCAGAAGGTAGTTAAGCCCTTATTAACACCATGTTCAATAATCAAGTATGGTCCTTCCAGTAAGACTCGGGACCATATCATAAAGCTCGATTCACCCAATTTTGGTTAAAATGGACGAACTACCCTTCATCTAGTACGGACCTTAATTTATTAAGGCTGGATTATAATTTATATAAAATATGAATATTATTTTGTCATCGTTACAATATTTATGTCAGGACTAGATAATATTGCGTATTATACATGGTCAACAGACATCAATATAGTAGGTACAAAGCACTGAAATACATTTAGATAGGACAATACTATATATTATTGTGTGGTTAGCAGCCCTATGCCCGCCTCATATCCAGCCAGCCCTAGCAAACGCTCCCGAATTATGGAACATATTTTTGCACAAAGGGAATAAGCATCGTGTCCTTACCGCTTGGCTCTTCCCGCTTGCCGCTCGGTAGCTTATTGCATATTTTATCGATACCTTTTGAGGGACTTTCTCTTATTATTGTTGTATAGAACTCCTTATCGATTACACTGGAAGAATTCCTTTTTATGTCTATTCCATCTTCATCGCCCTGACTGCATCCACTGCTGACCATAGGCCTTTTTATTCACATGGGGAAAAGCATTAACGCGCCTACACCTGCCCTAGGTTTTGGGGCTCGCGGTACATCATAGTGACGTATACCTACAAAAATCACCGCGAGTGACATCAGTGCCGCCTTTGGTGAGGTGTCCCGGAACTGCAAACCCAAGAAGAGCGTCTCCTCCTGCTCTCTAGTCCTCTCTTCTTATAAGACGGGTACAATCTTATAAGCTCTTCTTATAAGCTCCCTCGGGTCAATTAGCTTCGCCCGAGGTGTCAGGGTTCACCCCAGGCCACTGAGCCTCACCGCCACGACATGGCTTTAACCATGGTGGGGACATACGCATCCCCTATTTAGCACCATAGGTCACGGTCACGACCCACTTGCAGTCAGCGGATCCCCGCCACAGTAACCAAGTCCACAGTCCACCAGGCAATTGTCTATTCTTTTGACTGCTCTATGCTGACGAAAGTGTCTAGTGCAGCTTCATCGGTTACTGTAAGACCGGGGGACAGTCTAGGTGAGATTGGGGTCGATAGGGGGACAGACCCCACTCCTTTCCCGCAGATAGAAAGGATGCATCACGATACATATTTAAGATTAGCTAAAGCAACTTGTCTTTAAGGGAGAATAGCACATATGTGCTTTCACATCATTGTAGCAATTATGTTTTGCTTCTTGGATATTTTATAAAAAAGTATATCTGTCATCTTTGATTGTTACACTGAAGATGTCCGCGGTGTCGTAGAAATTACACTCTTTCTCTTTTTTCGCCGAGGAATCATTTGTTAAAAGATGATAATCAAATAGTATTTTCCTTTACCGTCCGGGAACCTATATTCTCCTGAGAGGATGCCGCGAACGCGAAATACCAGCGTTGTTAATTTGAAACAATTATATTTCACAAGAAAGGAGTTCTGCTCCTTTTCTTTTTCTTTTTCCCTTCATTTCAAATTTGGATGTAATATGAAGATATGATCTCACCATGATCTTTTAAATATTGAATGTTAGGAATGGAGGACAATCCGTGACAATTTGTGGTTATGGAACAATAATTATATGTATAAAGGACCATCCAAGTTGCAGCCGGGCGTCTCGGACAGTTACCAGATAAGATTTCATACCCTCACTTTATACTAACCAATATCAAAAACTGTTTTACTTGTTGCATGTTGTTCTTGTACTATTTTAAGTCTGTCCTGGATTGTGAATGTGGAAAGACAATAATTGGAATAAATGTATTTTAAAGACCAACTAAACCTTTAACAAACCTTAACCCCCATGTGAACTCCTCCTTGTATAGAATCCTATAGAACTAAAATTATCACAAACTGTCACAAAAGTAACATTCTTTTCTATATGATATGGCGGCAAAAGAGAAATCGGAGTATTTTCACAACCACCGACGCCCTTCCGCGTTGCTCAAACCCCCTCCTCCTCCAATGAACAACCGGCTTCTCACGAACCGCACGAAACGCGATGGCATAGCTCATCTGAGCGGGAGGTACCTCCCCGGTTATGCCGCCCAATTCGTTTATTTCCCCATTTTCAACCCCGTCTATGGAGGTGGAGTCGCTCCTTTAGAGGGCTGACTGGCCTTCGTGGTGATTTGTGGTTCCGGGGCACCTCACGAAAGGCGGCACTGACGGCACTCGCGGTAGTTTTTAATGTACATGATAGTGTCGAATACCCATTCGGCACTATCATGTGCAGCGAGCCCCACACACCACCGCGTCAGTCAAGGCGCGTAAATGTGTTTCCCCGCGTCAACGAAAAAGGAACTGCCAGGTTAACGTGGTGTGTTAAGTACACAGATATTATTATTATCTCTTTGCTTACTTCTGTCTTAATTTTCACATAATCTACAGAGAGGACAGTGTGAGAAAACAGTTCTCACCCACGACTAAAGAGTTTCCCTAGGAAGGATTTAGTGTAGGTATACTATATTATCCGTTGTTTGCGGACAAAGGCGGGGCGGATCGCTAGTAGTATATATGGAAGGGACGTAAATCGATAATGCATCTGCCACACGAACCTAAATAATATCAGGACGGCTCTATTTGGTCGAGAGCGGCGCGGATTGCCGAACGAAGCCGAGCCCGCGCGATCTCGCGCCGCCGCTCAGTCCCCGCGCTCGCTTCGCCGCCGAACCACGCCGAACGTTACGTCGAATCACCTAGGCACCCGTGCGTCACAAGGAAAGTTCACGAAGTAACCGTACGTAGGTATACACACTATTGCCATTATATATTTGAACTTGTTTCAGGTATCTTACCTGTCTATAAACTCGAAATATTAAGCCACAACTAAGTATTTAACCATTTAGAAGATGTAGCGTATATTTCGTAGGAGGCAGCACGACCGGGGAAGTAAATCTATCTCGCATGATGCCGCCAAATCACAGCTATGGTGTCGCGTTTCGTGCGGCTTGCAATCGTACAGGGCCGACACGACCGGGGAAGTACATCTATCACGCATGATGCCGCCAAGTCACAGCTATGGTGCCGCGTTTCGTGCGGCTTGTAAGTTTCCGGTGGCCCATTGGAGGCAGGCTATAAAAGCAGGCGGAACGCTAGATGACAAGTGACTCGTTATTAATAGTAGACGCATATAAAATAACTAGATTTGTCCCGCGGTATAAATATCATATCAAAGGTACTATTATTATGAAACTAGCTGTCCGTCCCGGCTTCGCCCGTGAATAACACGGCCGGGTTGCTACCTGAACAAATTCTACAGTAAAACCTTTGGGAATTGCTCTACACATTAGTGTGAGCGGCATGAGGTACATTTTGAGAAAATCAATTGCATACTGACAGACAACCTTTGGGACCTGTTTTATTTGTACAGATGTAAATGTAAGTTTCAATTCAATATTGCTGCATTGCAGCCTGAATGAACCGGCGCAGTGGGTGGTGCCTTTCACACAATACCGGTATCAAGTGATGACACGTGAATCCTTGACTCCTCCCCTTCATTGGGCCACCCGAAACTCACAGGCCACATGAAACGCGACAGCGTAGCTGTAACTTTTGGCCGGTACATTGTGAGGGAGAGGGAGCTCCCCGTTCGAGGCGATACAATTCAGCTGCAGTGCAGAACAGCACGTATTTGCCTCATAGTAGCATGACAAGAGCAATGTAATTGTTTTAAAAATCGCAATCTGCCTACTACAGCATGTCTCAAACCACACAAAACGCGACAGCATAGCTGCCCTGGACCGACCATTGCAGTTATAGCAATACCTCTTCATCATCATCATTATCAGTCCTCATCGGTCCACTGCTGGACACAGGCCTCTTTCAATGAACGCCAAGACGACTGATCTCTCCATCCCGGACCGGCTACTGCACGGAGAAGTGGTGATGAATGGTGGTGGAGACTTCCCACCTGGTGATCGGTCGACCAACAATTCGTTTTCCTAGTCGCTGGCCCTTACTGGCCCATCTACCATCGGTTCTTCTGAGTGTGTGACCAGCCCATTGCCACTTCAGCCGGCTTATTTCGTTCCCCTTAAGCAATACCCCTTACAAAACTTTATTATTATTTTAGGTCAGTGTGTCCCACTGCTGGGTAAAGGCCTCTCCACTTCCTATCCACAGCTCTTGGTTTAGAGACAGGTCTCTCACTAAGATTACTTCTAAATAATTTTTTTTCACAGCATGTCCGATATAGAATGGACGAACGATCAGGTGATAAGCCTGGTGAGCGAGTACAGGAGCCGACCCGCCCTCTGGGACCCCAACGATAACATGTTCAGGGTCCAAACCGCCAAGTACGAGGCCTGGTCGCAGCTTGCAGACATTTTTGGCTGTGCCATCACTGATCTGAGGAAGAAACTCAACTCTGTGTTCGCCTCTCACAGGCGAGAGAAGGGGAGGGTACGGTCTGGTGCCAGGTCCACGTGGTTCCTGTATGAGCACCTCAGCTTCCTGCCCAGCCATGTGGAGAATGAGCCAGGAGCAGAGGCGTCTGTGGTAAATATTTAAATAATATAAGTTTGTAATGTCTTCTATGTGTGTCGTCTATGAAGTGTCCATAGGTACTTTTCAATGTAGGCAAGCGCGCATTTAGAGCCTACTACAGACACCAATAGACATCCGCATAATTATTATGAAGTGTTTTGCCGTCCTCTGCTCTCTCTCCAATGGGCCGTCGGTACCTCAGAAAAATCGTTCGAAGCGGAAAAATATCATTATCTATAATTCCTATACAATTTGCGAATTAAACATTAATTTCCATATTTTGAAGTAAAAAATCAAGGGCAGCTACGCTGTCGCGTTTTGTGTGGTCTATGAGTAGCCGGTGGACAATTGCATGACAACAATAATTCGGATGTCTATGAACGTCAATAGTCGTTAGAAGGCTATCTGATTTCTCGTTTTGCCTCCATACTGTAATATTATATTGACCACTTGGTTAAGGTGGCGGGGAGCCGCTGGATGCAAGTGGCTCGTGACCGAGACCTGTAGCGCTCTATTGGCGAGGCTTATCTGGCAGTGGCCGTCGTCCGGCTGCTGATGATGAGAGAGTGACATTGGACGATGCGGCGCTGTTGCCAGGCGGGAGCTGACAAGAGGCCGGGCGTCATCCTAGGCTTCGCACCTTGACACACAAACGTACAATTTGAGCTCAATTGTTTCCAATTCAACACATGATAATAGTTGACCCCGAATCGCACGCTCCTCGCCGCGATGAGCGCTCGTTTTGTGTAAATTAATTTATTATTTTCACTAAAAATGACAATTGTTAAGTCGCCTTGATAAAACTTATCAGCTGTCACTATTTGGGTAACATATTTGGCGATTATTACACGTAAAAGACCGGCCACGTGAGAGTGGGATTACCATTAAAAAAAACGGCAAAAACATATTTGCTGTAGGAGATCACCTAAAATATTTAATCTACTAAATTCTTTAGTATGTGTTGTTATAGCGCCAACAGAAATGCATTATCTGTGAAAATTCGATCTAGCTATCGCGTTCCAATAGGAACAGCCTTGTGGTAGGGAGTCGGAGGATGGATTCTTAGCAATAGTATATAATATTTATAAACGTAAGCATTTTTCATTATTTTAGAGCAGTTTCTCATTACAGTCCTCGAGCAAAAAGAGACGACCGACCGAGGAACAGGAGGAATCTTACGAGGAGTACCTGGATGAGTCGGAAGTTATCATCAAGGAAGAACCCCACGAAGTTTACCACGTGCGACAGAAGGTGTACACACCGCCGCTGGCTAAACACGTCAAGGACAAAGCTCAGTTCGAGGTGACCAAACACAAAAAAAGATTAACTAGACCACCGGGACAGAGGGATAAGAAACTACCAGACACGGTAGAAGTGGTGAAACGATCGGAGGTGATAAAGACTAAGGATGAGTGTGACAGCTTCGGCGAGTACATAGCGATGTCTCTGAGGAAGCACGATGATAGAACGCAGGCGATGATAAAGCAGGCGATAAACAACATACTGTTTGAGCAGGAGATGAAAAAGTACAGCGCGGAACAGTATACGGTGGTCATCTCCAACATGGACGAAAATCCGCTGGTGGAAGATGACGACTGATCGCTTGTTATTGATCACGAATGACAGAGTGATCTAGTGGACTTTTATAACTTATATACAGAGTGATCTAGTGGACTTTTATAACTTATATACAGAGTGATCTAGTGGACTTTTATTATTAAAAAGTGTTAACTATAATATGTATGAACTACACCATGTCGACGTAGCCTTGTGCTACCGTAAGGACTTGTGTTACAGGTACTAAACAAAATAGTTATTTTTTTATTTGAAAATAAAATTTATTACTTTTACAGTGTGTTATCTTAATATTCAAATATAAATCAAGGAAAAATATAAAAAGCTTATTCGAAGTGATTTCTATTGGCTGCAGTACAGTCCTTTAAACGTTGAGGCCAGTTATCAGTAGATGCACGCTCTCTGTCCATGGGGAAATTTTTTACTGCCAATCGTAAGGATTGATTTAGGGACTCCAAATTATCGTGGCTAAAACTGAACGTAAATCATAATCCAGCGGATTAAGATTGGGTCTAGACGGCTGCCGGTCTTCAGCTCTGTCGAAATCCGAGACGTTCGTTACCAGCCAAGTCTGCGTGGATGCCAAGACTGCGTGCTTTATGACCTAGCGCCGAGTCTTGCTGAAAAGAACCATACTTGTTTATTCAACATGGAGCTATTAAGGGGCTTATCTACCTTCTCAAGATATTGATCCTAGGTAGCTAATACCCCACAAAACCATGACTGAAGTCGATATAGCCGTTGTTAATACGTTGCACTCTGTCGACTATTTGGGAACCTTCTCTAGAGCATAAATACGGTCATTTTGTTTGTAAAAATGATGCTCAATTGTAAAAAATTCTAATCCGTAAACAAAATTTTTCAGTGACCTCCCTTTGCGTGCCGCTCCAGTATTTGTTTCGATCTTACCATCATCTTAGTTTATCATTTAAAAATTACCAGTCCGTTTCTTAGAGGTTGCTAGCCCTAAGTCATACGCGATATGGTTCTAGGCGCAATCTTGACTTCCCGAGATAAAATCTTTTGCTCTCGAACAGGATTTCTTATAATTCTTTCCCTTACTACTTTGACCACCTTTATCGTACGAATATTACGTGGATGGCCAGATCTTTCTCTGTCACAAACAGAGGAAGACGCATTGTACCTATTCATAGACCAGTACACAAACATTTGACTGACACCAAGTATGTGGAGAGTTTTAATAATTGCATTTGGCTCCATACCTACTTAGTGTAATGCAAGCACTGCGATTCGGTACTCTGTATGACTCCACCTATCACTAGGACTATTACATAGACTCTTAGGTTCTACATAAAAATCTCACTACCACTATCCATTACTGGGCTGTCTGTGAGGCAAATTTCGCATTCAACAGGAAATCCAGTTCGTCATCCCTACTGGCTATTCCGCTCTGATTGACGCTAACACGAGTTAAATATCTACATTACTCATTGCTCATGTTAATTTTAACGTGTATTATTCATAACCACGAAAAAGGTTATAATAATTCTTGGTATTGTATATACATTTTTCAAAATTTTATGGGGGAAACCCTCACAATTTTGACGCCTTTCTTTTACTGTACTTTGCACTTGGTGATAGTTACTTTTTCAAAGCATAAGGGGGCGAACGACATTCTGAACTTTTTGACGCAGTGACATCCGCATGAATGATAAACAGCCATGTTGAGTTGATAAACAGATGCCATGGTATCTTGTGATCATTCTACAGTAGGAGGGGAATTGGACCGGCATGACTGGGGCGGTGGTACCTCTCGTATGAGAAAGCCGTAAACTGACATCCTCGGTGTCACGTTTCGTGTGGTTTCCGAATGTCCGGCGGCGAATTGGAGGGAAGGAGGGCACGTCAATTAGGTCGTAAAAATCGTTTGTTTATACTATTTTCTTTTTGGAGAATAGGCGGGCAAACGGGAGATCGAAACCTACTTATGACTACTGACGACCCACATAAATATTATGCCGATGCGTTGCCCTCCTTTAGGTAAGGGCCCCTATGGGCCACCGTCTATTCACAAATCGCACTAAACGCGATACTGAAGATGTCGCTCTACGGTGGTATTATGTGAGCGAGAGGTACCTCCCCGATCGTGCCGGTCCAATTCGGTTGTGCAGTGTCATGCACCATGCATGGCACTACCTCCTGTTATTCAGCATGACGCTGCCTCCTTCTATCCAGCATGGCACTACCTCTTCCACAATAATTACATGTGCGTGAGACTGCCAGACCAGCAGGCAGCATAGCGTGACGCTACCCGTTACAAAAATATAGTATACTAGCAGTTCGCCACGCCTTCACTCGTGAGTAACAGGGGCTGGACCTTAATGCTCTATCCATTAGTGAAAGCCACACAAAAATCCGTCTAGGACATTTTAATAAAATCGATCACATACAGACAGACAGCTTTTGGAGTTGTTGTCTAAAAGT
Source organism: Eumaeus atala (assembly GCA_017140195.1). NCBI lineage: Eukaryota > Metazoa > Arthropoda > Insecta > Lepidoptera > Lycaenidae > Eumaeus > Eumaeus atala. The sequence goes on from JAFELO010000125.1 coordinate 1,763,450, forward strand.
GTATATACATTTACAGAATATCATGTACCTATTCAGAGGCCCACAACATGATTGACATTATTCTATGGAAACAGACTGAGAATATTAAAATATGATTCATTTCATTTTATAATATCTATAATAACAACGTCAACCCTGATTATAAAGCTGATGTCATCAACATCTGCTATCAGCTGTAAATCAAGAGAGATAACACGTGACATGACATTTTCAGCTGATTCTCACACGCCGACAGATGAGTCAGCTGAAGTGCTAGCTACCGTGAAGCTTAGTTTTAAATTTGTTATCATAATGAAAATAAATAATTTCGAATTTTGTTCTACTATTTTATTAACAGTCTTCAAAAACTGAGGAGGTTTACAAGCATGCTTGAAGTCTGTGCACCTCCTTAGTGGTTTAACAAAAATATTTTTTTTCTTTTTTTATTAAATTATTACAACACTCACATTATTTCTACAGTTTATACAATATTATCACAGAACCACTTACATGGTTTGACTGAAAAAGAGAAAACAGTCTCGCTTAGAACTATGATTTTTTTATATATAATAACAGCTACATGCGATTTAAAAATTATATACGTCAAACATACACATTACACACACATAGCCACATACACATACACATATATACACACGAACACATACGTGCACATACCCGCATATACGTGCACATACGTGCACATACTTATTGCGCACAACGTTGGATGCAGTACTGCATTCTTGCATTCAATGTAAAGTAAGTCAACCTTTTCTTTTTTTGAGCTTGGAAACAAATATGATCTCATCTGGTTCCTGGTTTATATCCACAGGCAAGGTATTTAGTAAATATGGATTTTTTTCTAACGTTCGATCTCCATAGTAGTTGCCTACTCTGGGTACTTGCCCGTGGATACAGATCTAGTTCCATATGTATGATTTACCAGTGGGCATTGGCCGTGACTTCTAGGGCTGTTTACCAAAATTAGGTATTATTGTTTCATGATGACGGGAAGTATGTTACATAGTTAAAATAGTTTACAGTAGTTATCTTTACAGCTATTTTTAGTTTTCTTTTACTGATATTTAATTTTTGGAATCTTAATTATAATTGTTCAATTTTTGTCAATGACTTTTAAATGTGAGTACATAGCAGTCAAGTCCGTAGTTCAACACAGACTCTGTTAATGACTTGTATAAACATTTTAAAGTCCTGGTAGGAACTTTGTATTTTAGATGGTAAAACCTACATAACAGTAGCCTTAGCTTATCACATAAATAGTTGACATGGCTTAGCCAAGAAAAATTAACATCTATCATCCCTAAATAGGTACGGTAGGTAACACAATCAGTTTTTTGTATGCGTTTACAATAACAATTTTTATAGCTGTTGTGAATACAATTATAACACTGTGTAACCAGTGTTGGCTGCACATCGGATTCATTTGAGTGCAGGTAAGGAGAAGTTATTGTCATATAATTTGTCTTGTCGGAGCTTAAGATTATGTCATTATCATGAGACCATTTCACTATGTTATCTATATCTAATTGTACAAGGTGACATATTTCTGCGAGATCATTTTCAGCTCGTAGTATACACAGATCATCTGCAAACATATGCGCCGGGTTATGCTGTGACACTTTGCACAGGCTGTGCAGCGGGTAGCACAAGGGACCGCAGCACGATCCCTGAGGAACTCCACAGGTCACGTGGGTGGCGTCGCTTAGCTCATTGCCGACTCTTACCTGGTACGATCTCTCTTTAAGGAAATCACGAAACCATTTTGATAAAGGTCTCGTGATTCCGGCCTCTTCTATTGAACTGAGTAATGTATATGTTTCTAAAGTGTCAAACGCTTTTTTGTAATCAAAGAAGACTGCTACAACTAGTTGCTTTTTACCAAGGGCGGTATTTATTCCATTTGTAAAGTTTGACAGTAATGTATTTGTATTTGTTCCTTTTTGAAATCCGTGTTGATTGGCATTTATTAACTTTTTTCTATGGAGATGATTCCCAATCTGATTAACAGTACATTTTTCTATGATTTTATCCACGCATTCATTAGTTTGTTATAATTATAAGTAATTTAGGTACTATCATAATTATATACCTTATATAATTTTCCTTGATTCATACCTGTTCTGAGATGTGGAAACCGAAATGAGCACGGAGGTTATTTAAAAAAAGATGTACCGCCAGGCACTATAGTGAAAGTTAATGTATATCTGAATGTTTAGATTCATTGTTAGCAATAGAAGCATAAAAGAACAACGTTACAATGATGATCTGGTTCAAGTTGTTATTGGTCACTTGGTGAGACCTGTGTGCAGCCGCGCCTTGTGACTGCTCCATACTGTTGAAGAAATTTCTCAACTTTCGAGAACTGAGCCAAAGTCACTTGGAGTTCCGTATATAACCAGCCTCGTAAAGGAAACTTAACAAGTAGCATGAGGAACAGGTATTTAATATCATTCTGACCGAGGTTGTTGCCGATATTTGTGTGACAGGTGCCAAGGTAGGAAACAGAATTAAGCCTCTTTAATTATCCAAGGAACTTAGTGTATTTCTACTGTATTTTTCTCTCGTCGCTCGTTCTTATCGTAACTATAATTAAATTTAAACAAGTAGCTTAAATGATGATTATTTAATATAATACCGGCAACGACCCGCGGTTTCACTCGCGCACCTTCACTCTATTGGTTGTAGCGTCATTGAATAAAGTCTATAGTCTAACATTAATCGGGTTGTAAAATTGGACCAGTAAGTTGTTTTTGACACATACAAACAAAGTAACTCCTTAATTCTGTCATTGATCTATCTAGATCTATTGAAGCAATATCTATTGAAACACTATAAGATAGGCGCGGTCGTAAAAGGGAATCCTGGCAGCATGAGGATTGGGTGAGTGGCGTTGGTGAAATTACAAAGCGCGCGACGACTTGGCTAGGCTTACATTTATCTGGTAATATAACGTAATATGGCCGAAAAGGCAGTAAATTTTCTCCCAAGAGAAACTCTAAAGCATATAATTTTATGGAATGCATGCAGTCTGTCAAAATAGAAAATGACACTATATATCTTTCAACTAAACAAGATCATGTGAACTATACTCGACATAGCAACAAGCGTGTTCTATCGCATGGGGCGTTTTCCATTACAAGCCTCGCAAGAAACATGCGTAGGTCGGTCAATCATCATATAATTATTATATTTCATACCAATATTAATAATAATCAAAGAAGTACGCGCCGATGGGTTGCACAACGGAAAATTACGGACAAAAAATGTGAAACATGGACTTTAATGTATAATTGTTCGCTGTCACGATCCGCACTGGATATGATTTTCCTCAATTTTTTTGCATCTATCAACATCTAGCATCTGCGTGTCTCGCATCTCCGCGTTATCACGACAGCGTGCTGCCATCCATTTCTCGATCGTCTCATAAAATAAATAGTGATTAACAAAACAAATATTCTTTGTTTCCTGCAAAAAAGTTAATTAATTACATTTAAAAATGAACATAGTACACCTCCGGTTTCGTTAGACTTGTGATTGATTTATCGTAAGTAAAGCAGCAGTGCGTCTTGTGTAATTGCAGCTGCCGGCCGATTCAGGCAAGGCATTCTACCGAAACGATCACGCCACTCGTTCTCAGCTATTTATAATTCTCTGAGACGTGTGCGGACTGACGTATGTTGGGTGTATCTTAATAACCTGTATTTAATTGGACTGGTTGTAATATCGTTTCTTCGTCAAAGCGCGCACGTCTCAGAAAACTCTGTATGTCAAGGATTTTAATAATTATGACCCGTTTTTCGGTTCTTGTTTTTAAGCAAAACAGCTGATACGGGCCGTCGATTACGAAAAACCGATGTTGGTATCAAATCACTTTCTTACTCCGCTGCGTCAAAAAAATTGCAGAATGTTTTTTGATCGCATGTCGATATTTATATTCCCTATGGATATGATATTGGATTACCGTAGATTTGTCTTCATAAGGAGATTGACACTGGATACATAAAAATATATGTCAAGCAGTTGAGTTTCTTGTTATCCAGTTTCGCAAAATGTTGTATGATCAGGTCATACTGCATCACAGCAAAGTTGAGCCGGGAAGACCTGGAAGGTATCGCTGACTTGACACCGACGTAAAATGGCGTCTTCGGTCTCGTATTTCGTGCAGTAGCCGGTGGCCCATCGGCATAGTAAATGTGAATATGCGAATATGCATATGAGTTTCGGTAGTCATGACAAGCCCGTTTTCTAGATATATATATATATATATATATATACATATATATATATATCTAGAAAACGGGCTTGTATATTATATACTATAAAACAATTCCACATACATACCTGGATCTAAAGATCATCTGTGGAGGCAACAGACTAGTCCATGAAAATTGGTGGTTCAAATATTAGTTCAGCCACTGGTTGGCAGGCGCCAAACTTATTTGTATGACCATAAATCCAATAAGTCGCTACGTCGCTAACTGGATTCATCGGTGTGCTAAATGGAAGAGTAAAGTTTCATTTAAATTTTACGTACTCTACAGACACATTTAAAAATACACAAGTTAGGAAAATATAAAAAAATGCTTGAAACTATATTTTTAGATGCGTTGGCTTTATATTTATTAGGTATTCAAATTCATAATGGAACCTATTTTTGTTTCAACAGTACACTTCTTTCTGTTGTCTATAAGTAACGGATGGATGTGTTGTTTTTATTCACTTGTGTCATTTTTTCAACCATTAGTTAGATATCCTCCTATCCCTTTCAACATCACGATCTCCTTATTTTACCTTAGTTTAACAGCACTATTAAGCAATAAGTTATCTTCAAAGAATTGCCAATGTCCCTGTATTCTTATGTAGCTCTATATTTTTTCAAACCAAATTTTTTTTCGCCAAACTATACATATATAGACATCTGCATAATGAAATTGCAGATGTGTTGTCACCTTCATTCCTCTCCTCCAATGGGCCATCAGAAATTCACAAACTGAACAAAATGCAACAGTGTCTTTGTCACTTTACGACGGTGTCATTCGTGTAAGCGGCAGTTGTCGCACCGGCCGTGGCTGACCAATTAATTTGTAATGTAAATCTTACAAATTTAACGTACCCGCATCTATAGTAATGATTTAAAACTTGAATTTGTTTGTTTCAACGTGCAAAACTCGGGAACTACAGGCCCGAATTGAAAAAATATTGTTATATCGAATAGTCCATTAATCGAGGAAGGCTGTGGACTACACCGTGACATTACGACTAATAGGGCTGCAGTTACGCGGATGAAACCACGGGGTGATGCTAGTTTCCTTATATAATTACGGAGCTATCCCAATTCGTGTCTAAGCCGCAGGCGGGACTTGATGTCGTTATGTAAAATAATTAAAGAGCCGTAAAAATACGATGTTACTAATACGAATTGGTTCGCTGTAGTGGCAATGGGCTGGTCACACACTCAGGAGAACAGATGGCAGGTGGGCCAGTAAGGTTCTGGAGTGGAAGCCGCGTGTTGGTCGGCCTTTCACCAGGTGGGAAGACGATTTCGTGCAGTAGCCGGTCCGGGATGGACGCGAGTAGCAGGAGATCGGTCGTCTTGGCGTTGGACCGATACGGGTTGAAAATGATGAAAAAATACGCACACGATTATTATAATTCGCCCACTTGGATGACATCAGAGTTAGATCGGCTGATCTTGTTCATTTAGGAACTTGTGCTGTGCGCTAATGGGGGCTTGCTGTTCTACAGTTGACCTGCCGGAATTCACCTGTCTAATAAATGAAATTATTCCATAAGGAGAAGCAGACTGAAATGAAAGCTGCGAACTGTGGTAACGCGTAACGCTGTTGCGTTTGTGTTCGATCGCTGTTTCGCACGTTTTTACTGATATTTATTCCCATGCCTACAAAAAAAAATTTAGGGGGAAATTTCCATACTGACTTTGTTACGGATATTTGACCTCACCAATCGTTCGTTCAAGAGGCGGCGTCTACATGACCTCTGGTGAAGCTGAAGAACCTGAGCCGACAGATCAGGTGAACGCTCGTTGGCCCCTCGCCGATAGAAATATATATAACAAAAAAATTATAGAATAGGCGGCAATCGAGCAATCGGGCTATCGACATCCATGAACATCCACATAATTACGATGTCGATGCATATGCCTCCTTCTCCCCCCCCCCCCATGGGCCACCGTCTACTCACAAACCACACGAAACGCGACACTGAAGATGTCACTTTACGGCAGTATTATGTAAGCGAGAGGTACCTACCCGGTCGTGCCGACCCAATTGCGTTGCATAGGAGGATGTAGTGTCATGCACCATGCATGGCACTACCTCCTCCTATGCAGCATGGCACTACCTCTTCCTAAATTAAGTAATATTATGTGGGTCTATACTTTCGGGTTTTCCCAAAATTATGTAATTCGGGTTAACAGAATGCACGGTTTCGAAACACAAGCAAAGGAAACAAACAGAAATGTTAAATTATAAATTTTTTTCCTAATATAAAATGCAATGTAAAAGTATTCATCGTATATGATCACATGTTTATATAACACTGGCAGCGCGTCCCGGGTTCACGGACACTTCATGGAATGTGGCAAAATATCATTGATTTTAAAAAGAACTTCGGCCTCGTAAACATTACACGTTACAACGACAACAAATTCCATTTAAGACAGAACAACGACTAGACAGCTGTCAATAACTTCAGCAGCTAGACGAGGATTTAATTTTATATTTTTTACATTGGTTACGTTATCGAATTTTATTATAATTATCAAAACGAAGAGTCTATTACAGCGATCTCGTGGGGAGTAATGTTCGATTGTAATGGTAAAAGCAATTTACAAATCGGTCCAGTATTTTCGGAGACAATTCAATGCAAACAAACACACAATGAAATAATATTAGTATATGAAGCCGTCCACTGCTGAATTGCTCGCGTAAAACCTATCCCAAGGGAGTCATTCATCTTTTGGGATAACGTGTTATTCCAGGTAATAAAATATATGTATCATCAACATCAGCCGGACGGCGTCCACACCTGGACATTTGTGTGCCAACTTTTTGTTCTCCACATCTTTCATTGGCAATCATTCATTGTTTGCGTTTCATACACCGCATTATTGACATGCAGATGCGTTGCCCTTCATTCCTCAGCCCCACCAACGGGCCACTGGCAGGTGACAAACCGCACGAAACGCAACTGCATAGCTTTCACTTGGCGAGAAATATCTCCCGGTCCGGCCCAATTCGGTTGTAATGCATGCCACTGCAAGCTGAATTATTAGACGCTTACTCTTGATGCCCAACAATTGCATCAGTTATCCCAAGTGGAATATTTTGTGCGCGAGTTAATTACTTTAATGCAACGGTGACTCACGGCCGGCATTTTCCTTGTTTTTTACAGTAATCACAATTTCAACAGATAATAGCTTCAGCGAACGTTCCACAGCCGCCATAGACGAGTCGACGCCGACGCTCTCCAATATCGTTATCAACCTTAAGTCTTCACAAGTACAGTGCTATTTGCTATGGCGTTATTTTTACAATATGCACATGCTTGTATCTTCGCTCTTTGACTAGTACACTTAAAGTCTATTATACAAAAACGGAACAACAAATGTATCTTTGTTGTTACATAATTTATTATAGCTCTAATACACATGCAAATAAAGTCTATATTGTTATAACATGATTTGCAATGTACTAAATATGATTAGTATTGTTATGAATGCAATTTATCATACAGATGTATGTGTGTATGTATGTCTTGTGATTACGTCCATGCAATTTGCACGGTTACAGACGTCCTGTGCGTTAGTTGCGCTGACCCCTCACCCGCCTCACAGGGGTTCGACCCCAGTTCAATCACAGAACGGATCTGCTGGTTAGAGCTAGGCTCACCATGATCACTCCGCTACCTACAAGATCCACCTACATTTATATTTATATTTATATTTATATTTATATTTATATTTATATTTATATTTATATTTATATTTATATTTATATTTATATTTATATTTATATTTATATTTATATTTATGTTTATATTTATATTTATATTCCAAGATAAGAATTTCGTGATAAGATAAATGTAGTGTATTTTTTATGTAAGGGACAAACGAGCAGTCGGAACCCTTTCTTGATTACCGCATAAGTTTTGCAGAAGTGTTGCCCTTCTCATCTCAGTGGGTCACCGGAAATTCATAGACCGCACGAAACACGACAGCATAACTTGCTGGCGGTTTCTCACGCGAAATTTTTTCCTCGGTCGTGCCCACACAGCTCCCCTGCTATACACTAACTACTTTAAAACAAAATCATTGTTGCATTGCAGACTAATCAGGCCATAGCATTAGCATAGTAATGGCGTAAAGAAATCGTAACGCCTTAAATTTTGAAGCCAACCAGCAATTTTTTTTTTCAGGTTTAGCTGATGTTTATAAACGCCCGCAGTCTCCATAAAACTTTGTGAACGATTGTGAAATGCATACATTCACTGCTTGACAACAACAGCGGCACATAATACACACACACAGACAAAGTAAAGATAACAAATGTGTATCTACCAGAGTGCTTACTAATTACTAAATCCATTAAAACAATGTTATCTGATACACATTTCTAAAAACACAATAAATTACAGAAAACACGAAAAGAGTTAAACGTATTTCTAAAGAAATTTATTGTTGTGGGATCTAGAAATTTCCAGATACATGTTATTTCTTGTAAATTTCCAGATTCTCAGATTAATAAAATATTAAGTTGAAGGGTTAATTGGTTATATACACGCATAACACCTGTGTACATTTATTTCCTTCAAATGAAGTACGTATTTCTTTCAGAAATAAATAAAATTTTAATCGGTCGTAAATGTAAAAATTTGTTTATAAATAGTGGGAATTGTACAAAAGCCTTATTTATTTCATTTTTTATCATTCAAATGATAGCAGGAATTTCAGACTGTGTGAAATACTATAAATTTAATTAGCATTTGCAAATTGTGGTAGGAAAACCTGGTTTTCGGTTTACTGAATCTCGATTCGGTCAGACTGTGGACCAACCACAGTATTCCTACTGTTTAAACATTTTTTCAGAGATGTTGCCATGATGGTAGGGGCCCATTGGGGGGGGGGGGGCAACGCATCGGCATAGTAATTATGTGGATGTTCATGGGCGTTGGTTGTCGTAAAAAGGCTCCTATTGCTCGTTTGCCCCCTATTCCATAAAAAAACCCTTTTCTTCTTTCAGTTTCCTATTTTCATCAGTGTCAACATCACTAGCTTTTGGAGTAAAAACGTATTCAGAGATCCGTATCTTAAAATTGAAAATGGAATCCTAACAGGATCATTTTCAATTTTAATCAAAGAAACCTAATGGATAATTCTGGGTGATATATTTTGTGATGTCCAACGGGCCAGCGGCAATTCTCATACCGCACGAAACACGACAGCGCAGCTGTTCCTACGGTGGTACCATGAGAGTCACCGCCCGGCTTGTGCCGGTCCCATATGCCTGCTATGCATCAATTGCACACTGCTTTTCATCATCATTATCATTCAACTTTCCACTGATCCACTCATCGTGCGTACGTGCAGATTTGCACGCCCAGCTGATAAGTGGTAACACCTCGCGTGAGCCACACTCTGTACGTATAATTATAGACATTCTCGCAATTCTTGTAGTCTACATAATTGTATACATTTACAACAACCATCAGCCTCATCAGGCGGACGCCGTCCACCGCTGGACATACGCCTCCCCATAGAGCGGCTCAGGTCACAGTCACGAGCCACTCGCGTCCGGCGGCTGCCCGCCGCCTCAACCAAGTCCACCGGGCGGGAGACCGTCCAACACTCCGTCGTCCAGTTTCTGTCAACATATTGGATATATTGCAACCTACGTCGACTTATTGAGAAAGCGTAACATACACACTCACATACTTTCGTATTTTTATTTTCGACGGTGCGACCGGCAGACTCTTCGTATTTTTATTTTCGACGGTACGGCCGGCAGACTCTTCGTATTTTTATTTTCGACGGTGCGACCGGTAGACTCTTCGTATTTTTATTTTCGACGGTGCGACCGGCAGACTCTTCGTATTTTTATTTTCGACGGTGCGGCCGGCGGACTCTTCGTATTTTTATTTTCGACGGTGCGACCGGCAGACTCTTCGTATTTTTATTTTCGACGGTGCGACCGGCAGACTCTTCGTATTTTTATTTTCGACGGTGCGACCGGCAGACTCTTCGTATTTTTATTTTCGATGGTGCGACCGACAGACTCTTCGTATTTTTATTTTCGACGGTACGACCGGCAGACTCTTCGTATTTTTATTTTCGACGGTGCGACCGGCAGACTCTTCCTATTTTTATTTTCGACGGTGCGACCGGCAGACTCTTCGTATTTTTATTTTCGACGGTGCGACCGGCAGACTCTTCGTATTTTTATTTTCGACGGTGCGACCGGCAGACTCTTCGTATTTTTATTTTCGACGGTGCGACCGGCAGACTCTTCGTTCCGCGAGATAAATGATCATGACGTACACTTTTTCGTTATCACCTTCGCTTTAATATTCGTGGAATTTCCTCGTGTGATGTCGCTTTGGAGGGACAAATCTGTATTTTCCGAGTACATTATCTCAGATTGGACTCCGACAACTTGTGATATGATCCCAGAATAACGTTGGAGAACACCACGTGATGTGTGGACAACTAGAGAGTTATTTGTGGCACTGTCGCAACCTTTGTACTGAGGTGACACGGGGATACGCTTTGTGAGGTCCCCTGATATGTGGGATGATCCACAAAACTTTGTGAGGTCCCCTGATATGTGGGATGATGCACAAAACTTTGTGAGGTCCCCTGATAT
>JAFELO010000125.1:1774507-1806260 GCA_017140195.1 Eumaeus atala
TGTGGGATGATCCACAAAACTTTGTGAGTTCCCCTGATATGTGGGATGATCCACAAAACTTTGTGAGGTCCCCTGATATGTGGGATGATCCACAAAACTTTGTGAGGTCCCCTGATATGTGGGATGATCCACAAAACTTTGTGAGGTCCCCTGATATGTGGGATGATCCACAAAACTTTGTGAGGTCCCCTGATATGTGGGATGATCCACAAAACTTCCGTTGAGCCTCAGGGCACATTTCTATAGGCCTAATAATTCTATTAATTTAATCCAAAGCCAGGCGACTGAGGGACCGACGTCTGGAGGTACCTCCATAGAACAACCTCATAAACATCGAGCCAGTGTCATGAGGTGGGGTCCCCATGCTTGCCACTTGCCCCGCACGTAAAAGCGCCTCCCCTTCTCTTCTTTAGTCCCTTCTTTTATTATTTTTATTGTTTATATTTAGCCATGACACACGTTGTGCTACTGAGCCCCACCGCCACGACAACGCTAGGACAATGGTGGGGAGGTATCATGTACCATGTGCCAGCCCAATTTAGCTGCAGTGCAGTGTATCATGTAATGTGCTACGTAATGTCATGCAACACTGCAGCCGAATTCGGGCGGCGCGGCCGCGGAGGTACCTCTCGCTCACATTATACCGTCGTAAGGTGACAGACTGCCGTGTTTCGTGCGGTTTGCCAGTTTCCTACGACCCATTGGAGGTGAGGAGGAAAGACGTATGACAATTATGCAATAACTGTGTCTTTAAAATATGTTTTGGGGCGTAGACATTTTTATAAAACAATTTTTTATAAAAGTATTTTACAAAACCGTCGTCTCAGAAGCTTTTCTTATTTACTATTGTTCTTATTTCTTTTTCTACCGTGACCACGGGTGAAGTGAAACTGAGATTTAGATTTTTAGCGAACAATTTCTTAATTTCCTAACTGTTGTGTCTTCATTATTAATTAGGATAACATAGTTTGTTAAACAACTATAATTTTAGTTGAACTTTCGACTTTCGCCGAGCCGCAAATGATCCATGGTCTACCCCTGATCTAGATCACGGCGACGCCAGGTGGGTCACGTACTCTAGAAGCCGTGAAGTCTGTGCGTACGTGCGGCCCGTCACGCCATCAGCCGCTAAATATATATTATCACATTTTCCTTATTTCATATTCGCTTCACTTTTCTAGATAACTAAAATAAGATGTGTCCTTGCTTTCACTGACGTTTGTGCATGTGCGTTTATCTTGATCGTTCTATGACAGTTTCCAAAATGTCTTCAGGTCGCAGATCATTTAATTTAGTATGTATAGGGGGACTCTGACCATTTCAACCATCAAAGCAATCGGAGCCGTTTTGTGACTACTTAGCGACGCCCATTCATCATTATCAGCCATTTTCGGTCCACTGCTGGATATAGGCCTCTTTCAATGAACGCCAAGACGACCGGTCTCCTCCTGCTCGCATCCATCCCAGACCGGCTACTGCAAGGAGATCGTCTTCCTACATGGTGAACGCTCGACCAACACTTCGTTTTCCTAAACGGGGCCTCCACTCCAGAACCTTACTGGCCCCATTTGCCATCTGTTCTTTTGAGTGTGTGACCAGCCCATTGCCACTTCGGCCAGCCTATTTAGTTCTCTGTCTTTTATGACTTCTTTACGAATTCTGTCGGACAGAGAAACCACTCAACATAGAATGTTCAATAGCCCGTGAGCTACCGCAAACTTGCGGATCAGTCCTAAATTAAGATGCCATGTTTCGGCCCCGTAGGTCATCACCATTAATATATGCAAATACAAACCCTCTCTACATTCTCTTAACGGTCCACCGGCTACTCGCAGACCACACGAAACGCGTCTGCATAACAACAACAATTTTAAAGAGGTATCATCATGCAGAAGATGCATAAGAGGAGCACAGAGAGCGCCTCCTCTTCCTGTTCTTTAGCCTCTCTCATAACAACCAGCAGCCGCCTCGGTGGAAATGGCTTCGACTGGGTTGACCCAGGCTACTGAGCCCTACCACCACGACAAGGCTAGAAACATGTTGAGGACATGTCATGTACCTTACTTTTTTGACGTGGGGAAACGCATTTACGCGTATTCCCTTGCCCTGGATAAGGTCCAGTGGTGTGCAGGGTTCGCGGCACATTAGTTGCAGAAACCACCGCGAGTAGCATCAGTGCCGCCTTTGATGGTGAGGTGCCCGGGAACAAGAAATCATCAGGGCACCTCGACGGCTCGTCAGCCCCCTAAGGGACCGACGCTACCTCCGCAAATGGGGTTGTCCCGCACCATAGGACAACACCGACGGCTTTGGGACACTGCAATGGGGTGAGGTTCCCAAACTCATTTTTTCGGTTCAATTCGCTTCGCCCAAGGTGTTTCGATTCACCCCAGGCTACTGAGCCCCACCGTCACGACAACGCCAGGACAATGGTGGGGAGGTATCATGTACCATGTGCCAGCCCAATTTAGCTGCAGTGCAGAAAACACTTCTTTTTCCTGAATGTTATGCACATAACGACTTTGAAGTAACCTCTTGTGCGTGTGTGCACTACACACACTACGGATAAACTTGTTTGTGACACAGTTTAATAACTGTGATACAAATAAGTTTATAAATAATAAGTTGAACAAACTCATGACCTCGCTATCGCTAATCAGTTAAGATAACAGCGTAGGTCTAATTTATCATTATAATCGTCATCCGATAATGATCAGAAAAACAACGAAAACATTAGGCGAGTTATTTTATATAAGTGGCAAGTAAGCAGAAAAGTCTCCTGGTGGCCAAAGTCGTTTGGCATCATCATGGATCTTAAGCATATGGGCTTTCCCTCTAATGGGCCACCACATATAATCCCTCTTAAAAGAGGGAATTATAGAGCAGAGAAATTATAGAGAAATTATAGAGGGAAATATAGGAGGAGGCGCTCTTGGCATCCCGCTCAAAAGAGGGGCCTGTAGAGAAATGGACCGGCACGACCGGGGAAATACCTCCCGCTCACATAACACCGCCGTGGTCCAGGACAAAGAAGACTAGCAACACCATTACTCATTTTCCTCTGCATCTTAAAAAGTTTATATCATATAAATATACGTTGTGTTGTCTTAATCCGTCATGAGATCTCTGTACTCTATTGTAGCCAAGTGGAGCCGAAACTAAATGATTAACGAACGCTTGCTCGATAGCGGCGTGAGGGCATGAGGTGAAGCCGACGAGGGGTAATGTGACTGTGCGGATGTTCGTGTGAGTAGCCAAATGACTTCAACGTATTACGTGTGTATACCTACAATTGCCTGTAGTCTATATTATGTATTTACTACTTACCTAGGAATAAAAAAAAAACAATTTTAGTTTGGATAGTGCGGTTGTTATTGAGCGTTTCAAGTCACCAAATGCATAACAACTGCCTGTATATCGTGCAGACATTAATGGACGTCGATAGTCGCCAAATGACTCCGATTGCTCATCCGCACTGCACACGCTGCACTTTGCCTACGTGCCGTCGGTCAGAGATGTGCGTGCGAGAGGGACCGTACGATAAGGGCGAAGAACTCCCTCAGTTGGCGTTACCTGTTCGTATTATTAACTTTTTCGATGGATCCTTATATTTTCAATAGTCTGGATCTTCCCGAAACTCGATAGGCGTAGGAGGTTCTCGAATGACGTGGCAATTTCGAAGTCTTTGCGGACTACGAAAACCGAAAGCTAGTGTGGTGTAGCTTTTTCTTTTTTTTATATGACGCGAGGAAACGCGTTTACGCGCCATTAGCGACCCTTGATGGGCTCCAATGGTGTGTGGGGCTCGCGGCATATTTAAGTGCCTATACTCATAAAACCACCGCGATTGCCATCAGTGTTGCCTTCGGTGAGGAGCCTCGGACCTGAAAATTATCAGGGACAGCTAGTGCGCCCCCTAAGGGGCCGAACCCTCCTCCACAGAAGGACCGCCCCGCACCAGAAGTCAACTTCACGAACTTTGGAACAGTACAATAGGATAGAGTAACGAGGGTGAAACCGCAGGTTGATACTAGTCTTCCTAGTCCTAGACCACTGAGAGTGAGTGAGAGGTACCTCACCGGTCATGCCGGCCCAATTCGGCAGCAATGCAGCATGGCACTACCACGTACTAATAACAGAATTACAAAGTTTCGCATGTATAATATTCGCCCCCGACGCTATAGTCGGAGGGAGGAGGGACCTTTCGGTTCCTCTGGCCATGATAATAATATCTAAATTGAGACGAGAATTTGATCATGGTGAGAGGTATTAAGTTTTTTTTAATTAGCTATTACGAATACTCCTATATTGGGATGCATGTCTCCCATCAGCGGGAGAGAGGGGGGAGGGGGGTCAGTCCACGGACCCAAACCTAGTCTCGTCACCAGACTAACTCTCACAGCAATTCGATGAAGCTGTACTAAGGTTCTCTCCGCTGCGACAGCATAAGTTCTGGTTCGAAAAAAAATGTATAATATTAAAATACGCAGAATAAATACAAAATGTTGAACTTTTATGGCGGGCTACTTAACAAATAACATTAAAGTGTAGTAGCGTGCGACGGGTCCCTGGGGTAGAGACGGTGATTATGTAGAGTCAGGTAACATTTTTGACATCCGATTAATCGGGTTATAGGCAGTTTCGAAAAGGAATCCGCGCAGTGAACACAGAGCAGGCGACGACAGAGAACACGCGGTCACGAGTCCAGCATTGAGGGACCGACGAAGAAGTAATGAACACAAAAATCCGAGAAAGATTAAGAGAGTGTGATCCATCTGTTTGACCATAAAATTGAGGACTGTAAGAGATAGCGCCATACTTCATTCTTCCGGGCAATCCATACTGCATTGCAGCCGGATCAGGTTGGCATGACTGAGGATGGGAATCTCTCGCTCACACAACACCGCCGTGAAGCTACAGCTACGCTCTTGTTTCGCATATGTTTTACAATTCCGTTGATATTTGTATGTATTGTCAGGGAGAAAAAAAAAAGAGGCCCACACATCTGAATAAAGTGCGAATACACGTCGGCAGTGGGAAAAAGTAAAAGTATTTCCCCGTTTGCCCCCTTCATCTTTATTAGCCCTTCTCAGTCCACTGCTGGACACAGGCCTCTCTCAATGAATGCAAAGACGCCCGATCTCCTGTTACTCGCATTCATCCCGGACCGGCTACAGCACGGAGATCGTCTTCCCACCTGGTGAACGGTCGACCAACACTTCTTTTTCCTAAATGCGGCATTCACTCCAGAACCTTACTTATTTGATAGCAAAATAAATAATATGCAGATATCTATGGGCGACGGTAGTCACCAAAAGGTTAGCACTACTGATTTAAACAGCAGTTAAATACTTCAAAATGTTTTTTTTTTTTATATCGACATTGTATTATCTTACAATACTTAGTTCTTATGCTTACGATAAAAGTGTGAAAATTTTAAAAACATTTGTCATTAAGAAATGCACTGATCTCAATATGTTAAGTGGATAGCTGATACATATCGAGGAGACCATACACGATAGCTCCAATAGCTCTTTTTTTTATTATCTTAACTTTAGGTACCTTCACCACAGCGAAGATAATAATAGTTTACTGTAGCTATTACAAAGCATTATCGGGATTTATCTCTCTCCTATGCCTGAATGGGTGATCGGTCCGCCTAACGATCATAAATTATCGTACATATATCTTCACTCGACATCGTCTCTGAGTACCGTTAGAGGTGTATTTGTAGAGGGTTTTTTTTTAATATTTCAGTCATAAAAGACACACAGACGAAAAATAAACAAATATTCTTTTTATGTTTTCTATGGCATGAGGAGCCAAACGAGGAGTCGGAGCCTCTCGAGGACTGCCTGGTCATTTTTTTATATTATAAGGGGAGAAACGAACATTCGGCGTCTGTCAACGACTACCGACACCCATGAATATCAGCATTATTATGCCGATGCGTTGCCCTCCTTTTCATCTTCCCCCCAATGGGCCACAGGCTACTCACAAACCGCAACTTTGATGCAGTATCAAGGGAACGATAGCCGATATCCGATCCACCCTCGTAGAGATTACTGACTGTATTCAACAAGTTCTGATTAAATCTTCACTCCGGTCGATCACACGTATATCACAGGGCTAGCGGTGTGGCTAGTTAGATCACACGTATATCACAGGGCTAGCGGTGTGGCTAGTTAGATCACACGTATATCACAGGGCTAGCGGTGTGGCTAGTTAGATCCGTTCACTGCCTTCACCAGAAAGTCTACAATCTTTGGCTGCACTGCCATCGCCCGGTTCTTCGGTAGACTCCTCATTCCCGTAGCTACATACCTAGAGAAAGAACTGAAAAATTATCAATAGTCGAAATAACCGCTAATTTGGATATCGATCAGAATTATCGATATTCTTGCAATAAACTATATTTTAAATACAATTGCATGATTATATATTCGGTAATATATACACTCATAATTTATATAAAATTATTTTTTCTATATAATACTTTAATTGATATAATTAAAGCTATAAGGCGGTCGAAGTTTTGTGCAGGCAGGAGGCGGGCGGTGCAGGGAGAGCCTAGTGAACGAAGAGTGAGAGCTCGAAAAAAATCTTGGTTGATTACTTTTAAGCATTTAAACAACACATGTAACTTTGCATCGATATCGGAAAGTCTATTTAGGCAAGTTTCAGAATCTTGATAGTTATTAGATCCTTACCTATGAAATTGACGTTTTGCGCGGGAGGAACCAAAATTCGAATATTTTCTAATATAATATGTTCGATTAATCAAAGTATGAACCATTGTTTTCTATGCACTTTTGCCATCTCATAAGTACTTCATTGATTCCTTTATTAAAAAACCAGTCGGACGGGAATCAATAAAATCTTTGTAGGCGATTTGGACTGCCCCATCGGAGTTGAAGTTTTTTCCCTTGCAGGAAGTTATACTAATTTTGAAAAATAAATTTGTAATCTGTTGGAGCTAGGTCCGAGGTGTACGGAGGATGTCTTAGACTTTCCAATTGAAGCTCTTCCAATTGGGTAGCCGTCTGTTACTCGGTGTGTGGTCTAGCGTTGTCGTGGAGCAGCAGTGGCATAGAGCGATTGACCAACGTAGGGTTTTTAGCCGCTAGCTTTTCCATCATGGTTTACATTTGTTGGCAATAGACATCAATCCGTAAATATCACAAAAATTCTGCAAACATAATCATCTCGACAATTGCAAGAGATTCGCATCTGCAAAATCACCTGTCGCTAGGTCATCGATAATTGCAGATAAAACCGTAATGAATGTAAACAAAACTCGTTCGCAAAAATATATAACATCATTGTTCTTAGGGTTATGTACTCAAAAGGAAAAACATTTGTTCTTTTTTTTTTTTGGTGTCGTTAGATTTGTATTGACAACGCGTGACGTACAAAAAAAATTAAAAAAATGAGAAAGTTCAAAAAACATTTTGATGCATTTTTTGCGCCCTAATAACTAACCTAACCTAACCTAACACATCAATTGGGTTATCAAAACAATGTCACTAAAAATATAAATAACTCCTAGTAGGTTAGTTTATAAGAAACTAAAAAATAACAAAAGGAAAATAAAGAAACCTGACTATCTGAAAATAATAGTAAAATGCCAGTTTTTAATTATTTTTTTAAATTCGGCTTGTCATCTTAAGCTAGACTGGTTTTTGTTTATTTTCTTCATATCACCTTAAATTATTTCTCAAACCCCAACAAAATAGTTTTTAAATCTCTTATTATTTTCTATATACAGTATATTTTTTATCTTATTTTTTTATATTATATTTTTATGCCATATATACAGTATATCTTTACTGTAAGCTATACATAAAGTATACGTCTGCCCCATGGCTCAGTGGCAAGCATGGTCAACCACGGAGGTTCCGGGTTAGAATTTCGGGTTGGACCAAAGTGCTATTGGGATTTTTCAATTTTTAATAACAGTCGGACGTCCGGAAATTTGTGTTAGAGTCGGTCCTACGCCTGATTTCCCTCCGGTTGTATCAGATTGCCGTCCCATCGGAATAGGAGGAGCGAGGAGACTTGTGTCTGCGCAGTAGGATATCACTATAGAGATGACCGCCGTGGCCAGCACATTATTATTACATACAGTAGTTTTAATTTAAAATCTACTTCAGCGCCATCTATTAATAACCATCTTAACTAATGGACGACATCGTCATAGATATGTCCCATTAACGATAGCAATAAAACTGTAATAAACGCACGACTTGAAAAACGAGGAGCCAATTACATGATCTGACGCGGCTGTAAACAGGACGAGGAGCTTCCGTGAGATGAGACGCAGGTAGCTGCCGCAAAGATGCCACAGTTATTTAAGTCACTACACACATTATCTTCGCCTAGGGTACCGGGTCCCCCACACACCCTCTCTAACGATGAGGGCAGCTCACGCGCGGCAGTTAAAGTTGGTCTTGTATTATATTAGGGGCTGGAAGAGCTGGTTGACATGACTGGGGCAATCTTCTGTTGGGAACATAGCTAACAATGCGTATTAATATTATAAACAGCAAATGTATGATTATTGGTTTGCATTGAAAAGGCTCCGAAACTACTGCACCGATTTGAAAAATACTTTTACCATTGGAATCCTACGTTATTTCTGATGACCGTAGGTTATGTTTTCTGAAACGAGAGCTGCGGAAATTATTGACATCTACCTGTTCCGACAGACGTTGTTATGTCGTATTTCATTAAAATTTATAATGATTTTATCCCATTTTTGTGAAATATTGGCGCGAAGCCGGGACAGACTACTAGTATTTACAAAACCAAAGAGTTAATTGTCTTTTGTGTGAGTCGGTACGCTCATGTACATATGTATGAGTTGAATAACAAAACACATTGGAGGTAGTGAGTCATTTTATAGTTTCTTTTGTTATTGGAGACACGAAACTAACGAACGTAACAAAGAATTGGATTTTGTTTTTCGGTCCTGAACTCAGGCTGTAGAAGCGAAGAGAAATCCTGCACAGCTTCGTTAGATGGCTACGAGTGCTCGGGCGAACAGACCTGGTCTGGTCTATGTGCATCCCGATATGAGAGTGTCTGTAACTGCTAATTTAACTATTGTTATCATGGCCAGAGGGACCGAGAGTTATCTCCTCCTCCCACTCTGACGTCTGGGGCAGCTCGCGTAGCCAAAATTGCCTCGGCGCAGACGTAGAGAACGTTCGTCTCATGGAGAGTATCATGACCGGCGGAATTATAAGTAACTATTTAATAGTTTATATAGCACAGGCGGACACACGAGCAATCGCAGCCGTTTGGTGAGTCCCACCAATGAGCGAGATGCGTTGGCATCCTTCACTCCATCCTTCTAATGGACATGATGTTCTATATACTATATGCATTTTTTGTTTCAGGGTTTTTTCGTGTGTTCTAAAATTTATTGTTTAAAAACTCGTAATCCGTGGCGCTAACTATACCTACCTACTTGTACTACTTAGCTTCTCCCTCGGGCTCCCAGCAATAATATCAAACGGGCAGTAGTGGTTGCCGCTGCCGATCCTGGCTGACAGGAGTAGCAGCAGTGTAGACGTGTGGTGGAACAAGCCCGTTAAAAAGCCCAATCTGAGAGATCTCAAATTCCCGCAACACGATGATTCTTCCACTCGTGATGTAACAGGAAGAGGCCACTCTGCTATCTCTTATCAGCTGCCCGTCACGCACACGCGGTGTGACACACACACATGTACACACGCCATCTGATATCAGCGCTATCACGTAAGCACCCAGACATATCGGCACCAGGTGATAAACGTCTTAAACTCGAAAAAAAAAACAGCCCTTAAATACGAGTTGAACAAGCTAATCTTATGTTTAAGCTTCGTGTTCACTAGGATACAAATGTCTCCCCCACCATGGTTCAAGCCTTGTCGTGGCGGTGGGGCTTAGTAGCCTGGGGTGAACCCAGGTGAAGTTCTAAAGGGGGCTTATCGGTCAGGAGGAGGAATTGTTCTCGGTACCCCCCTTTTAAGAGGGGACCTAAGAGCAACAGGAAGTGGCGCTTTTGCGCACGGGGCAAGGGGCGAGGATGGTAACCTCACCCCATTGCACTGTCCCAAAGTCGGAAGGGAGGTCCTGTAGGGCTTCCCCATCTGTGGAGGTGGAGTTGGTCCCTTAGGGGGCTGACTAGCCGCCGAGGTACCCTGATGAGTGGGCTCCGGGGCACCTCTCCAAGAGCGGCACTGATGGCACTGGCGGTGGTTTTTGTGGGTACACTATCATGTGTAGCGAGTCCCACACACCACTGGACCCACCCAGGGATGGTGAAGGTGCGTAAATGAGTTTCCCCGCGTCAACAAAAAAAGGATACAAATGTCTCTAGACAAACGTCATTGGTGTCTCGCGACGTGTTCCCCATATGCCTCGCGATATGTCGCGAGACATTGTAAAGACTAGAGATATGTCATTCAGATCTCAAGACTAATCGTGCGACATGTTCCTAATACTTCTAGACATATTCCACACAGAAAGACCGCGTCTTCACGTCTTCTCCACTATAGACAAGGTACCTGCGCTCATAACAAGTCGGGTTAGATAACTACACCTATCGAAAACCAAAAATTTTAGTCCATGATAAAGATATGTGCCCCTTTCAGGCACGGAGGTCTCCCGAAAAACTATTTCAGAGCAGAAAAGTTGAAACCTTTAAGAGGTTGTTTCATCGTTGCAGACGAATCGCAATGATGATAAAAACTCTTCTCCTGCTGCCGATACAATAGTGATGATTATGCGCACCAAACACAACGTCTTCTGTGGCGGGTGATTTTCCGATGGCCTACTCGAGGAAAGGACACGTTTGCATATTAACTATGTCGTCATAATGCACCGTCTGGTCGTTGTACGGTGTTAAAAAGTGTCAATGTTCTCTCTGTCTGCCACACGAGGAAGCTGGGTACAGAAGTGTATGTGTGATCAATGCCGGTGCCCTGTTCATGGCAACTGCCGAAGAGCTCTCGCGAGGCTGCCGCACCCCTTATCAGTGCTATCGGGCGAACTGATAAGGCGGCGACGCTGCTGCGCGCGCGCACGCACCGCGCTGCGTGGAAGATACTCGAATAGTGACAACATGACCAAAAATATTGCGAGTATTCGGCAAACGAGCAGTCAGTGCCTTTTGGCTACCGATGTACCAACATCCTGTCCATTATACAGATACGTTGCCCACATTCTCCTTCACCCTCCATGCGCCGGAGACTCATGCACCGCATGAAACTCGTCATTTTACTAACACGCAACAGTCACCTACAAGATATTCCGAGTGCATAAAATTACAATAAAAAAAAACATAAAATGCGATATGCTCTACTGAAAAATAAAATTTCAAAATGACTCACCACGGACTGACGCAACCATTATCATGTTTTCCAATCGTTATGAACAATATATTTAACATTTAAGGTCAAGTCAAACACGCCTCGTGGTTATATTTGACCGTAGCAAGAAATTCGAAACACGTATCGGTCACTCGATTTTTTCAAAGTAAAATTTCTTTATAACTCTCCTATTATATTTTTGAAGTTATACTCCTTTAAGCGCTTGAGGGAATGATGAAGAGATTTTTATACGAAGAGCACGTTTTAGTTTCTTGGATTGTATACTGTCATAATTTATAGTTATATGCTTTCATTATTCTTAAAATTATATGGAACTTTAACATTCATCAATGAGTTAACCCTTTAAGCTTTGTAATGAGTAATAAAGCAAATACAACGATTATCTTCGTCTTTGTAGCCGGAAATGTAAATTAAATACATTTGAGAGATCAATAATTTATTATAATTTAGCAGAGGTTGGGAACCCTATGATTGTAATAAAGAACCACCAAGAAAAAATACAGTCTTACAATGAAATCACAGCATTGTCTCAATTAAAGTCAGGATACACATCATTTTAACAACGGCTCCATGACTCCTCAATGTTAATAAAAATATTTGCTCAAACTTGTCATTATAAATAAAGCAACGACGAGAATACAGCTATATAAATGTGCATAGTAAAAACAACAATGATCATACTAAATAATGAACAATGATTTTACTAAAGTTTGTGCACCAGGCAGACTCTCTAGTGCAGCGGTCGTGCAAAACTAAGTCGTTATCGGTTGAATCATTTGATTTTATAATCGTGAACAAACAAGTGACGTCACATAGGACGATTTAAAGTATTAATGTTTTTGTATCCATTTTAAATTAAGTTTGCACATTTAAACCACGCATTAGCATGTTATTTACATAATTATGCTATATATAGAGCCAGTTATATTGTTTTCATGTAACACACGCATACCGTCACGAAAAATCGAGAACACTTTATCTGTCGCGAAAAAGTGTTACGGCCGCGTGGAGGGGGTTGAGGAAACATCGCTGGCAAGTTCCTTGGCCATTAATGTTGTTTATAATAGCGTTCACTTGTGCATTGAATTTTCACTTCTATTAAGTCTCAGCACACATTTTAACGATGATAATGATTTCTGAGGGACAAATAGCACTTGTTTGATGTTGCGTCGCTGCGGGATTACACTAGGGGCCACCGGGGAGGTACCTCTCGCTTACCTTATAGCGCCCTGTGCTATATTACCTTATACTGACAGCTGTGCGGTGGGTTCCCCATTGGAGGAAAGGAGGTAAGATGGATAGTGGGGAACACGACTTTATAACAATTATGCGGATATCTATATGCATGTCGGATGTAATATCCGGGTATGACGTCACAGCCGGGTGTAACGCGATTCCATCCACACCTGCTGCCTGGCTATAAATTTGGCTATTGCGAATTATCCTATTGTTGTACATTGCAGACGAGCGATACAGGACTTTTAATGTAAGCTTGTGCCATTGCTGTTTCGTAGCTGGGAATGAGAGGCTCTACGAGGAATGAGGTATAATAAATAAAGTTTCCGGCTTCTCTTTTACCCCTCATGCTATTGAGTAGCATTGCAGAATTTTTGTTTACACAAAGAAACCCCCACCCCTCCTATTCTCCTTCGGTATCTTAAACCATTTGATTCAAGTGAAGTGAGAAATTAAAAAAGCATTCCCTTATAAAATATGTTTACGTGGCAACTGAGCAAGTGACACTGGCTTCAGCCGGTATTTAACTTCTACAATATTAACTCTCACTATGTCATGTTCCGCCCGTCTGTGCAACCCGGCGTGATGGGTGTGCTACCTCACCCCTCCCCCACACGATAGGGTTGACAAACCTAAGTTTCAAGAACTAGGATCATATGTTGGGAAAATAACTTTGAACAATTATTTTGTATTAACGAATTTGCACGCTGTGCAACGAGTGTACAAGAGTTGTTTAATAAATAAACAAAAATGAATTAACATATAGAAGTTGGAAAAAGCAACAATTCATAATTTTAGTAACAAGTCATTGTGTATTTGAAGAAACACATAAAGTTATCTGGTAGCCCTGCCCTACTCCATCTGCGGAAATGACATGAACATGTGTTGTTGTTGTTCTTAAGTTAAGCGGCAGCTGGAGACACCATAAAACCATATTATCAGGGCGCCTTAAAAAACGCAAACTTTGATTCCGCGCAAATACGAATTAGGAGGTTTGGCCTAAGATAGGAACTGCAATATTAGACCTACACAATGTTCGCTGCTTATAAATATTTATATTGAATTTCCTATCGCCAGTGGGGAAGACGAGCAGCCACACCTGATGTACAGTGAATTGTATATTAACAATATAACGTACACCTCGACCGTAGGCTTTAAGTAATCCAATAGTATTGTTGTGATTCCCAACAAAATTACGTATTGTTGGGAATCACAACTGGATTTTGGGGATGAAATTTCATGTTGGAAACAGAGTCTGGGTCTAAACCCCCTGCACCTCCTGCGATTGGGTCCGCACTAATATCAATTCCACGCTCACGCACACTGATACATTATATTACTTTGTTTACTTTAATGATTTCAAAAAGCTATTTTAAAAAAAAAGAAAAAAAATATGTATAAAAAGTGTAAGGTTCCACTTTCATACATTTTTTTCCCGGTTCTGGAGTGGAGGCCGCGTTCAGTAATACGAGGTGTTGGTCGACCATCCACCACGTGGTGCACCAAAAACGATCTCCGTTTAGTAGTGGCCCGGGAGGGATGTGAGTAGCAGGAGATTGGTCGTCTCGGCGTTCATTGAGAGAGGCCTGCGTCCAGCAGTGGATAAGGGCTGGTAATGATGATGATGATAAAAAGTGTAAATGTAAAAAGGTTCATTTTATCTGTTTAAAAAGTATGTAATAACGCTAGGTATTTGTAAAATAAACAAATAAATATGTCGAGGGGGGTAGGAACCTGGGCGGAGGTGGATGCACCTCGTGCCATCAAGACGGATGTAAACTAAATGAAATAGTACGTTATGTATCATTTAATATTTATACGATAAATTTCCCGGCAAGTGAAAGTGCGAGGAAATCATTACTAATCGTTAGTGATAGTGGATGAGTGACGACACTGGCTGACGCAATTGACTAGTACCCTGTCACGGCTTTTACGGGGGTATAACAGCAGTCCGGTACGGCCGACACTTAAGGTACTATTAAAGCGACTATGCTGGCGCGTTTCGTTAAGCTTGTGAATTTTCAGCTGCCCGTTTGAGAAGAGAAGGGAAAGATGCGGATGTCTATGGGTGTCAGATCAAAACTCTGACTGCTGGTTTGCACCCTTCTATATCTATCTATACCTATTATAAATCGAAGTCCTCAAAATCGTATGTAATCGATTTTTTCAAAAGCTACTGAACAGATTCGTAGACGGTTTTCACAGATACAGCGATCCCGGAGAACGTTTTAGTGTATACACTTCATATAGTTGATTGAGTGTACTGTCGCTTTTTTTAAATCGAAATTCATGTTAACACTTGAATAAATTAACATTATATACTATTTACAGAATTCTTTATTTTTCAATTTACACTTACCGGTCATAAATGTAAATTGTAGACACTTTGATTATAATTCGGCCCTTGTTTTTCACAGACGGTGCCGTGTCAGATCACTAGCGTACTGCAAAAAACGCTTGGCTCGAGGAGGCGAATCCGTCAACACATGTTCTGCGGTTGGACGTGCCACACTCAACTGTGTGTTAGTCACCGAGTGCATAGCAACAGGCTGGAGCCCCGCTAGCACGTGCTGCTGACGAGATCACGTCCGCAGATAAGTTCTCGAACGTTCTCACCGTCTGCCGACTCAGCGGGGCAATTCGATGCAAACGGCTGACATGCACTGTTTTCGGAGTTGTGAACTCTAGTACCTACGACTTACGACATAATTATCTAGAGAGAAGGTTATGTTCAATTTTAATTATTTTAAGGAAGCTCCCCGCAAA
Organism: Eumaeus atala; assembly: GCA_017140195.1. Lineage (NCBI taxonomy): Eukaryota > Metazoa > Arthropoda > Insecta > Lepidoptera > Lycaenidae > Eumaeus > Eumaeus atala. The sequence continues at coordinate 1,789,888 of JAFELO010000125.1, forward strand.
CCAGTAGTCAGGGCAAAGACAGAAAATATGTCATCCATTAATTACGTGAGGCATTTAAGAGGAGTGGGGTCGAGACACACCAAATCTCACGTAGTCGTCTAGGGAATATCAAGTAATATCAAGTAATATCAAGTAATATCAAGTAATATCAAGTAATATCAAGTAATATCAAGTAATATTTTCCAAGATCAAAAATAACGGATAAAAATTCACATGAAAAGAGTATCTGCTAACATATGGAGAATACACCCACAGATGAGGGAGCATACTGCAACACTCACGGACCATACGAGGAGCTATTGAGTTTATTAAGCTTATTATCTCGGCCACAAGAGATCATTATAGCTTAATCACGGCGGGATTTAAAGTGTAGATTATTTCATTAAAAATCATACGTACTGGGTCCAGTTGGTGTCTATATTAAAGATAAACATTTTGTACAAATCTCACGCGAGGTAATAGATGTGGGAAGAATATCTCGCCCGGGGGTTGGGCAGTCCAAAAATTGCGAAAAATGCCGCACGTAGTAAATCGATTTCTTACATACACATTATGTATCACGAATCAATCCGAAATCAATGTTTGCAGATCTTCATCATTCTGTTGGTGGCGTGAGAGAGATGGAAGTCTAAAATTTGTCTGTCTAAGTCGTAAGAGAAAGCAAATGTAGTTTAGTATTTGTCTCTTTTTTCTTACATTTCTCTATATACGGCCACCTATGTTGAGAAGAGCCATCTGCGCGGCACATATTATAGTGCACAAATTTTTGCGCGGATACAAGTGCACTCTATATTCCTTCGTGCTCCTATTCCGATGGGACGGCTATCCGGCACGACCGGGGAGAAATGAAACGCAGGACCGACGGGTTAACGTGCTCTTCGAGGCGCGGCGGTGTAATACCGCCAACTTTTTGAGTAGCCCGACCTGGGCTTCGAACCCGGGACCTCTAGTCTGTGGCTGAACATGCTTACCACTAGAATACGAGGCAGTTATTAAATTATTGGATCTCTCTAATAATTTTATAACTGCCTCGTGCCCGATTAGAGATTGGACACACAGATGGCAATTCTCATCTACCTTCTCTGTTAAGTAATACGGACACTTGTAGTCATAGGTGTGTTTATGGCTTCCCTCCCTACACAATCTCTATGGGTCATATTGCATGTAAGAAATGTGTATGTATGTAGGTCCTGTCTAGCAGGGCCATTTGAGGAAACCACGAGATAATACGCTGAGTAAGTACAGATAAAACTTAAGAATAAATATACCAATTGCAACTTTTAGGAGAAACTTTAGTAGTGCCATGTTGCATAGGGGAGAGGAGAAGGATGGGAGTAGCCGGTGGCCCATTGGGATAAGATGTCAACAAATTTGCATAACAATCATGCGAATGTCCATTAGCGTCGCTGGTCATGAAAAGGCTCCGATTCCACGTTTGCCCCCTTATGATTAAAAAAACTGAATTTGGATTTTATTGACCAGAGACCTATGGCTATGGCATAAAGTTACCACCCCGTCGTCAGAAATCTCACGAAACGCGACAGTATAGCACTTTATTGTATTAGGTGGGGGGGTATCTATTTTAGTATTTTAGTAATTGTATGTGCTCAAGCCGGATGTTAGGATATTTACGATATTTCACGTGATCCCCGAAGGCGTTGCGTTATATATAGGTTTCTAGATGAAAACGGAATTATTATGATAAAGATAGCTATAAGTAATAGCAAGGCATGGCAGGTATGTAAGGATCGTGATATGTGGCATTCCGTCCCTCTGTTCATCCCACTAGGGACCTGATTTTTGTGTAACACATATGAGTACCAAATTTTCATGTGAAACATTATCAGACACACAAACAAACTGTCACATTTAGATAAGTAAGATTGCATTTATAATGTTGAGTCATCGAAAGTAACGTCACATGGCGTGATCACTCAGCAGTGGGTAGTGCACCTGCTGATACAGCAGTCATCAAACTGTTACCTACATGAGTCACATTTCCTTCGATACGGACATGAGCATAGTTATATTTAGTGAGAGGTGAGATTTATTTCAACCGAATCGGCGGGACGATCCTAGGTTCAAATTATTACATATCTGTCAAGATATTTACATGGTCCCTCTGGTGATGACGACTATCACAGCTGATGCCTGCGTTGGACACATACAGTATCCGGTACGGTCCTCTGTGATGTATTATCGCTTTCCATATACGCACAATACTCCTCACCTAGAGTCCATCCCTGAGGACGGTCACAAAGCCCTATATATGTCATCCTGACGTAACACTTCAACACACACAAGTATAGGACATAAATAACAGGCGCACATGAGGTCCGTGGTGCTTTGTTTTAGTCACGCCGTGAAAAGCGTTCACGCACCGTCACCGGCCCTGGGTGGGGTCCGGTGATGTGGGAGGCTCGCGGCACGGGCACGATGACCCACTAAAACTATCGCGAGTGTCATCAGTGCAGCCTCTGCTGAGTTGCTCCGAAACTGTAAATCATCAGGGCACGACGGCTACTCGACGCTAAGTCACCGACGCCTCCTCCACAGAAAGATTGCCCGCCACCACAAGACATCTCCATAAATCCTGAAAAATCAAAACAAAAAAAAACACAAAAAGGTCAGTTCATTTGGCTTCACCCAAGGTCTCTGACGGACAGATGGATACAAGCTACCCAGGATCAGGGTGGTTGGCGCTCTATAGCAGGTAGTTGGCATGGTGCTGGTACGATTTATTTTGCGAGAATGTAGTTGCTTCTTTGGGTTGATGAGGTGACTGAGGCGGTCGAGAAATTGCAATTTAAGTAATTAAACAATTTAAAATCTTTCTACATATGTCATGAAAAAATTGTGCTAAAAATATCATGGGGGGGGCTGAAGTAGTTACCGCAGTCAAGGTTTGGGTAGAGGGGGCTAATGGCTGCTGAAATCTGGTAATGTAAACCTCAGAAATGTAACGAATATTATAATTGCCAACGTCTGTACTTAGTACATTAGTTTGTCACACATTTAGAAATTACAATCTGAAACACCCAACATACAAATTACCTCCTGAAACACCCAACATAAAAATATTTATTACCGCATTAGAAAAATGGTCTTGAGATAAAATCTATTACGCGGGTTAAACCGCAGAATTCCCAGTGGTCCAGCAGACATACAAGGAAACCTAGATTCCCTATAAAAAGTTTTATTAAAAAAATTGACATTGGGGTAAACTTAAGAAATAGGTATTGATGCAGTGTCGTCGTTGCTACACAAGCAGATATAACACAAATGGGTAATTGCATCATATTGTACGCCGTGACACATAGTACGAGTTCGAATCCGTACGAGAGCTAATAAAATGTGGAACACTTTAACACAGGAAACGTTAGTGAGACATTTGCAAAGAATTCGATGTTCTAGCCAAAAAAAAAACAATAATTAATAGATATGGTTGATAGAAAATTTGTCTCAGTGTTGTTATATACTTATATGTGTTGATGCGTTACGTCAGGATGACACGTGGAAGGCTGTTCGACCAAGCTAAGAGATGGTCTCCAGGTGAGGAGCATACGTGTGCGAGTGCAAGCTGTAGCACATCACAGAGGCGCACTCACAAGGTGTCCTCGTCTCATATCCTTCGGGGCGGCACTGGATACTGTATGTGTCTAACAAGGGCATCGGCTGTCATCACAATACAGACTACGTAAATGTCTTGACAGATATGCAATATTAGTAAATAATAAATTAGTCTGTAACATCAGGTCACTCTAGAGATGTGCTGATGGTTTAGATGAGCCGTGCAGAATCACGATTTGGGAGCTATATGGGGAGGGACGGACCTGTCGCACTCGATGCTTGAGAGTGAAATGTCCTGGGAGGGGACGGCCTGGTCTGTCCCTGAACGCTCCGTAGCGGGCTAGAGAAGTGTATAACGGCGCTTCACGCAGACAGCACATGGGAGCTATACCAGGAGTCCGATTGGTACCTGACCTCATGGGACTACTACTAGACAACGGAAATATACTTAATTTTATTTTCTAAATTCTGGAAATTTTATATATTTAATATTTTTATTACAAAACTACATAATAATACATATATAAGCGGGATTCGAACCCGGGGATTAACCGCCACGATATCAACTGAGCCGGCCGGTCGTCAATAATAGTACAGATATGTTTTTCTTTATAGAATAGGGGGCAAACGACCTGGACCTGGATCAGTTGCAATACAGTAACAAAAGTAATGTTCGTAATTGTGTCTACAGCACAACAAAGCAGTGCACTTATCATTGTGTTATCTCATCACAAGGGCACTAATCGTGACGGTCAATTGAAGGTACCTGAGAGAAAGGTTTTAACAGTAAAATACGTAAAGCTATAAAAAGGATGGTGGCTGTATAATAACGTAATCGAAATCTATATATTATAAAATAAATGTGAAATCGAGAGCCAAGTTTAGTTCTAGGAATCCTTGTAGACCTCAAACGTAAAAGATCTAGGTTAATGAAGTGCCCATTGACCAATGTCCATGCCGTAAGAACATCCTGGAAATGTAGTTACAGAAGTAGTAATAGTTAAGTGGAAGGCAGGGATACAGGATCTCATCATTTTGTCATGTATGTGTATCAGTTTGTTTGTCATTTGTGAAATGATATTTTCACACACTTACATAATAAACTTAGAGGTTTTAATCTGTTAAATTCCATACATTGCAAATGTTTTAATGTTTAGTGTTGTGAAAAATGAAAAATCGTTTATTTCATAACTTTTTATTTTACATACTAATGGCAAGGGCACCTCCCCCATAAGGGTATACAATAGCTTATGACTGATTGCGCTAGTGCTTTATAAGTATTAATAATATAAAATTTTGTTGTCATTTAAATATTTCTTAAGACGATTGTTAACAAGCTTTGCCAACATTTTGAATAGCAATGACAGAACTGAGTTCGGTCTATATCAAATATCAAATACACATTTTTCAAAACAAAGGTTATACAATTGGTAAAGTGTTGGCGTAATGCAGTCATAATACATCCAAATGCTGCGTCAACAAACAGATTATTTACTACTAGATTTAGTTCAGTTCGGTTGGTATTGTACAGAATAAGACAATCAACTGGTGTTGATGTGATGTGTAACTTTCCTGAGTGGGGAGAATTAATTAGCTTTTCTGCAAGGTTTTTTCCCATGGTGGTAAAATGGTTATTGATGGAGCTGGCTGATTCAATAGGTAAAGTAGGGGGTTTATTCATTAGATTATTTTAATTTATATAACAGAGAATTTGATAGTTTTCCAAAATGTTTTAGGGTTTCTTGCATTATCACTTAACTGAGCTCCCTCATAATTATTACAAGTCTTCTCGTTACTTTGTGGAAATACCTTCCACATCTAGTGTACGTTACTTTTAATACAATATTAACCGGATTAATTTTAGATTTCAGTGTAATTTGTCGCGATTATGAAGGCATCGTAGCATTCCTGGTATTATTCAGGGCTACATACACCGTTTTCTACCAGGAATGTTCTCAATCGTTTTGTTATTATTCAGCGCAATTATTATACTGTTGTTTGGTTTAGATCTTTTATATCTAGTATATCTATGAGTATTAACTTCACTTCATCAAGAGTTGCATCATAAGGATCGGAGGAAATCTTTGTCTTTAGAGGTAATGGCGATTTGCATGAAGGTTAAGGATGTGTCTGGCAGTAGTGCTTTTATCATCATGTGATCGTAGCACATCTTATCCCGGCAGTAGTCCGTAATATGCCAGCGATAAAAGATAATTACTTGAATTAGAATCTGAAGAATTAGGTTTCATGTCTATGTTTATATTTTCTACTATCATTGTAACAATTATGTTTTGAAACTTAAATCTTTTATAAAAAAGTAAAGTAAGTAAGGTTTAATGTTCTCTGTGTTGAAGAAAGGTCACTCTTTTTTTCTCTTCGGCGTGGCTTGGACGACGGATTAACTTAACGCTAACGCACTCTGCCTTCAGCAAATCATACTTAAATAGTCTTATATGTCTTATCCGCCGTGAACTAAACGTAAAATAATTAATTAAAAATTATATTTCATAAAAAAGGAGCTCTACTCCCTTTAACTTTTATTTTTCTTTTTATTAAACACTGTATTATTCAAATATTGAATATGAGGAATGAAGGACAATCCGTGAAAATTAGTGGATATGGAACAATAATTATGTATATAAAGGACCATCCAAGTTGCAGGAATCTCGGACAGCTACCAGATAAGATTTCATACCCTCGCCTTTTTACTATCCACAAACCGCAGTAAACGCGACACCGCGGGTGTCACTTGCACACACCTCCGAAATCCGTTGCGTAAGAGGACGTAGTGTCACGTACCACGCATGCCACTACCGCCTCCTATGCGGCATGGCACTACCGCCTCCTATGCGGCATGGCACTACCGCCTCCTATACGGCATGGCACTAACTTTGACCTCGCTACGGGTAGCATTTAGTAGGTATCTTAATATTGTCCCGATCGCGGTGTAGCCGCGGAGCGCTGCTCCTACTACACCTAGCTTCTACTACCAAGAAAACATCGCGTAGTAAGTATGAATTTGAATTAAGGTATTATTTATGTTTTGTGTTTTTTGCTTACCCAAGTCTAAGCCAATTTGACTGTCTTCATTGTGTACGCCTTAGAATTCCCTTTATAATAAACGACAGAATATGTTCATTACAGTAAATGGTATACATAATGTGTCATATAATTAATATCATGTTTGTTCAGGTGATGGCCTCGTAGTTCTAGTATTGAAGTGATGTACTGTAGTATCGTGGAAGTGAAATATGTCGATGTGTTTTTATGCTTGTATTACTTTGTTTAGTGATGTATGTATATAAAGAAGAGGTTTAAAATTAGTTTTTAATAAAAGTAATGAAACGATAAGAACTATTGTCAGTGTAGGTAGTAATTTGCTGTCGTCGTACATACTTTTAATTTGATTTTCAGCTTCTGGCTCAGTTGGTAACGTGGCGGTTAGTCCGCGTGTTACGCCCGAGGTCGCAGGTTCGAATCCCGCCTACGTCATGGTTGTTAATAAAAATCTTAAATATATAAGATTTCTTGAATGTATTTCCGTTGTCTAGTACCTGTAACACAAGTCCTTACGGTACTTAGCACAGGTCTAGGCTGACGTGGTGTTATAAGTCCACAGTTATTATTATTATTATTATTATTATTATTGTAATTATATTGCCAGAAAAAAAAGACTGTTGCCCTTATGTGTTAAGTGATCTGCCAAAAACACCAGCGTACTACTGTCAACACTTAGGAGTGGCTCGAAACGATTCATGCAATATAGGTATATTGCATGAACCATTTCCAACCACACGGTGCTCTGTCACCAATTCATTTTCTTTGAACTTAGCTTGACACGCTGGTACGTGTCTAAGCTCGTTGACACTGGTTTAGACATGTCAGCACATGCTGCTTATCTCGCACGCGGTAGCAACTTGCAATATGAGTTAACGTTGTGCAATTAAACGTTTATCGCACCAACCAGCCGATCACAATCGTCGAGTTCATGAAATTTCACGTTTCATTTAATTTTTTGTTTTTTTTTTTTTTTTTATAATAAATATATATGGTTTTATCTATATATCCTTATTGTAACACGAAGTTGTCTGTCTGTGCTCGATTTTCTCCAAATCCATAGGTCTTCTTCCATGGATAGAGCGATTTCCGAGGCAGATTTCAGTGTATAATTTGGTGTCTGTCATTTCTGGGTGAAACCGGGGTAGGTCGCTAGTTATCAATTAAAATAAAATGGAATTTAGGAAACGGTCTCAAGCGGATAGAGCCATGTTTTATTTAAATGGGTGTTTCTGCGGGGTGTTCGTACTTCCTACCTACAGGCTTATGACTGATGTGAAGTTAAAGTGTTTATTTATTGCGAGTGGTTTATAGTAGCTCAGGCAGCTTAGACTGGCGTAATTGTCAAGAAAACCCGACTGATTCCGATACAAACTCACACACCGCGGGTTCAGCACCGACGCGAGGCACCTAAGGATATAAAAATAACCCTAGCGTTAAATTGAAAATCATAAAACCGGAATGCTTCCAATTTTAATGTATCCAGTGTCAATCTCGTTATCCATACTCTAACTACATTTCAAAAGACCAACTTTTAGTAAGAGGTAGTACTATTCTGCATTGCAGCGGTCGGGTCGCTTGGGCCGGCGCGAGCGGTACCTCTCTCTCACATGATCCCGGAATTAAGTGACATCTTCTACGTCGCGTTTCGTGCGACTTGTGTGTAGTCGGTGGTCCATTGGAGGGGAGGAGAAAACGGGGCAACACATCGCCAAAGCAGATATGCGGATGTTCATGGGCGTCGGTACTCATCAAAAACATCTCATTTTCTCGTTAGTCCCCCCTATACTATTAAAAAAACTATATTGTCAAGCTGTAGCGGCATAAGACTCTACATATATACAGGCTTAAGCATTACCTTCATTCATACGCAGTTGGGCAAAGCTAGTACCCAACGTAATGGTGTACATGACTCAGAGACGTGTACTTGGCTAAATGCACTACTGTTCGCACAACAAAACTCGACCGGCGACCGTATTCGGGACCTTGCTGGTTAAGTTTACTTTACATCTAAACAGTTTAAGGGATTAAAAAATACCTGCCAAGCGCGAGTAGGGCTCGTAGACCGAGGGTTCCGTACAAACGGGTGATACGATCATTGCACACAGTTGACAAACTTATATTTGCGAGTGTATTCATACATTTTGTATTAAACCAGCTACACACATAAGTTTGTGAAGGATATTTTCAGCTATATAGCTGTAATTTTTAATATTCGTTTTAGTTCCAACAGAAACACATAATAACAACCACACATCTTCACGCTTTACAGCAACCATGGCCACTGGTGGACTGTTAAATAATTAAATAAACCGCGACAAAGTCCGTAAATGTAGTTTCATTGTAAAAAAAAATAGTTGCATTAGAAATTATTAATTAAAATCCGTTGCTGGATCGTTGACTATAAAATTTAAAAGGTAATTGACGACCAGCTCAGTTCGTAACGTGGCGGTTAAACTGCGCGCTACGCCAGAGGTCACGATGCTTGTCATGGATGCCTATACAATAAGTATTATATGTATTTCTATAATAAAACAATATACACATGAATATTGTTAAAAGTATAAATATATTAAACATACTTCCGTTGTCTAGTGCATCTGGGCTGTAACACAAGACCTTGATGTGCTTAGCACAAAGCGTGACGTGACGTGGTGTGATAAGACTCCAGACAGTATTATTATCATAATACAATAGAATGTTAATAATGAGCAATTAATACACATAATGAATATATATATATATGAATCATATTATGTAGTAAAATTATGAGGAGTACATAATGGGGTCGTGAGTCACGCGCCGGTCGCCGGTTCGAAGCCGCCGGACGTGACGCGCACTTGCCAACAGTTGCGCCAGCCAGGCCTTTGTCTTCGCTTTTCTCTTTACGCCACCGATGTATGTCACTAACGAGACACAACAAGTTTTTTATTAAAATAAGAAATAAAATGTGTGTGTACTTGTATACACGCGTTAGAAGTTAACTAGACAACGGAAATAAATATTAAATTTATTTCCGTTGCCTAGTACTTGTAACACATGTCCTTGTATACCTAGCACAAGATGAGGCTAACGCAGTGTGATACACCAGATCAGTTGGGACACCTTTTGATCACTTCATATTTATGTCAATGATATTTTCGAAACCTTGTAAATATTTTTCAAGACAATATATTTCAGAATTAGCCACTCTATCGCTGAACATATCGCAGATTCTTCAACCAATATATATATATAATATTAGAGTAATTTTATAGACACCTATTTCAAAGGTTTACTCAGGAATCAATTAACAAATTAGTCGTTTTTGTGTGCCTGTATGTCTGTGCGGGTATATCGATGGTCGGATGCACAACATAATAGCCTCGCAAAAAACATAACGCCCATTGTTTGAAGACATTTTAATTGGACTGTGTTTTGCACGCGGCGTTGCTTGTGAGTTATTTTTATTGAACTCCCCCAATGGCTTAATAACTGCTGCTGTTCACTAACCAACGGTCCGTTTTTTTATATTATAGGGGACAAACAAGTAATCAAACAAGCGGTCTTTAAATGACTACCGACGCCAATAATCATCCACATAATGGCTATGCAGATGCGCTCTCCTCCTTGCCTCCTCCCCTCCCATGGACCACCGGCTACTACTAACAAACTGCACGAAACGAGACATTATGGCGGTATCGTGTGACCTCCCCGGTCGTGCCTGCTCAATTGTGCTGCAATGCAACATGGCGCTATCTCTAACTAAATGATAATTAATTAATGCCATGCCGTATAGGAGGAGCTAGTGCCGTGCATAGTGCATGACACTACATCCTCCTATGCAACGGAATTGGGCTGGCACGACCGGGGAGGTACCTCTCCCTCACTTGATACCGCCATAAAGTGACACCCACGGTGTCGCGTTTCGTGTAGTTTGTGAGTAGCCGGTGGCCCATTGGAGGGGGGGGGGGTGAGAGAAGAAGGGCAACGCGTCGGTAGTCGTAAAAAAGATTCGATTTCCTGTTTGCCCGCCTATTCTATAAAAAAAAATTAATTACCTAAGGAATGTTGCAGAATACGCGCATGACTTTCAGTTCGATATTTCCCATTAGATATTTTTATGAGCTCTACCAGTGAGGAACTTGAGGCTTATCACATCACCAACAGACAGATGGCGTCCACTGCTCCACATGACCCTCCTCCAGAGTCACGGTTACAAAGAGAAGACAGAGTTATGGAAAGCCTTGATATTTCCATAAATTATTTTTAAGCCGTTTTCTTCTTAATTTTAAAGAAATATATGTGTTGATGTAAGGCTAGAGAATAAACCACGAGGCGAGAGGACCAACCACGTGCCCATTAACATTCGGTATGCGGAACGACTTGACTCGCTAACCCCGTCACCAATGTATATCCACTTATGTGCTCTGAAGCTCAGGTCCTGCCTGTCCCTGTCCCTGATACCTTTTCTTGTCCAGTTAAATAGAATAGTTGATGAGTGAAGACTTAATAATAATGTCATCCTAGCCGAATGTCGGTTACAGCGATTCCCTTATTCAATCACCACTGAGAGGAGTCATCTGCTCAGGATATACTTGAGTCTGTGCACTTATACATGTGACACGAGAGTCCTCTCTCTATACTTGAGTCTGTGCACTTATACATGTGACACGAGAGTCCTCTCTCTATACTTGAGTCTGTGCACTTGCACTTATACATGTGACACGAGAGTCCTCTCTCTATACTTGAGTCTGTGCACTTGCACTTATACATGTGACACGAGAGTCCTCTCTCTTTTCCCTCTCTCTCCAATTTTCATGACAATCTGACACCACCGAAGAGAAGGTACGTACAGGACCGAGGGCTTAACGGGACACGTGGGTGTAACACCTCCAAATTCCCGACTTCGGACTGTTATTAGAAATTGAAAAACATGAATAACACGTTTGGTCCGACCCGAGACTCAAACCTTCTCAGTCCCGCGTCTGTGGCTGAACATGCTTACCACGAGACCACGAGGCAGTTGGAATTATAAGCTAGTGTATGTGGACGATGTTCTAGAACCCAGGACCAGGAATACTACTAATTTCTACAAAATCTGGCCTGGAACATTACGACAATGGAAACATAATAATTTTGGCACGTCTGTGTGGTAATGAAACCCTGCAGACAATGAGACGCCCACGGCGACGTCCGATGAACTGCTCATTGAAAGTTAACAGAAAAACACAAAATGTGTGGTAAAAGTGAGCGGGCCCAAGAGAGGAGCGGGCGCGATATTGTTTTTTAATAATTTAGTTTACCTCAGTTATCTCTCGTTCGCTTGAGGACAGAATTAGCATACAACAACACATCTTCACGCCAGCTCTCCAATAGGCAGAAAGAACGGAATGCCATATATCACGATCCTTACAGTGTTATCCCACTAACACTATTAATAATCCCCTGACTTTTGGTACATACAGCCAGGAGATATCATGACATTATCATGTTACACCAGGAGCGGAGTAGAGCGGGTGAAACAGCTGGAGGCTCCTAGTATCAGAGGGTGACTCATCTGGATGATAACAATAATGCTGATGTCTATGGGCATCGGTAGTCAATGTTCCGATTACTCGTTTACCCCACAATACTGTACAAAAACTTAACACAAGTGTAATGCAAGCGAGAGATAGAACAATGTTGTCAGCTTATACCTTGCGCCAAACGCGCGTGTAGGCGTGTTTGTACGCCGTTTAGCGTCTAAGGGGCCCGTTATACACACACGTGTGGGAACGGCTACTGCGTACGCACAAACATGTCTTTGTGTTTAGGTGGTGCGTTAGGAGGTGTATAGTGGGTGGTGTGGTAAATTTCAACTCCTATGAATGCAGATGTCTTAAGTTTACGCGAATTTTAGACATTATAATAAAACTACTTTTACGGATTTTATCGCGGTTTATTAAATTATTTGTGTAGCTCGACGTTTCAGTCCACCCGTGACCATGGTTGCTGTAAAGCTTCTGAAACGTCGGGCTACATAAATAATTTAATAAACCGCGATAAAATCCGTAAAAGTAGTTTTATTGTAATGTTCTATGAATGCGATAGCGATTTCATGTTCACAGTCCGAGTACATTCCTATCCGTTACTTCCTAACCGGTCGTGGTCCTCTCCGTGAGCCAAACGTTCACGACAGCATCAGAGGCCAGTTTAGCTATCGCTCGCGAGCTGTCCGGAGTGTGCAAGGAGGAAGTGTGTCAGAGTGTGGGAGGATCTCTCAACCCCTCTGGTCATGAATATAATACTTAAATAAACTGTTACGAATATCCTCATATGGGGATGAATCTCCCTGCGGGAGAGTAGAGCGGGTCGGTCCTTCTTCCGAAACCTTGTGTCGTCGCCAGACGAGCAATCATATCAATCCTCTGTAGCTGTATTGGACTGTTCTTCGCTGCCACAACATAAGTTGAGCTCCACAAAAAATACTATTTCCTATTAATCCTTTACTTAGTTTACTTTTCAGTAAGAGTTAACGCCATGTTACATTGGACCGGCAAGACCCAGGAGGCACATCTCGCTCGCACCATACCGCCGTATGTAACAGCTATAATGACGCGTTCTGTGCTGTTTATGAGTAGCCGGTGGCTCAATAGAGGGAAGGAGGATAAGGGGGCAACGCATCAGCATTACAATAATAACGCCTGTTTTGGGCGTCGGTAGTTGTCACAAGGCTTCCATTACTCGTCTGCCCCTTATACGTTGGTTCGTTTGCAAAGGACGCCATCTAAGCTGCTGCACAGATTTTAATAAAGTCATACATTTAGGAAACTTTTAAACACACTACGAGAATGTATTGTTATAGGTAATTGTGAAAGTTTGTATGTGTGTTTGTTACTCATAGACCCAAAAGCGACCAAATTACTTTGGAAGAAATTTAGTACAGACATAGATTATAATATTGAATATCATTATCATCATCATTATCAGTCCTTATCGGTCCACTGCTGGACACAGGCCTCTCTCAATGGACGCCAAGACGACCGATCTTCTGCTACTCGCATCCATCCCGGACCTTCTACTGACACGGAGATCGTCTTCCCACCTGGTGAACGGTCGACCAACACTTCGTTTATAATATCTTCATGCCAGTCCCCTAATGAGGCATGGTGTGCCACATATCACGTCCCTCCACACCTGTCCTGTCTCCTCCTCTTTGATTACTCTCTTCATACAAATACGCTATTTGCGAAGACTCGACACGTTCGGACATAACAAATTTTCAACACGAAAATAACTATGATTCCACATTCGAAACAGCTTCTGTAACATCACTAATATAGTAACTGATTAAATACCTTATAGTCGTAACTCAGTCTGATATCACTTAGTCTACAGCCTCATCGGCCGCACCCCCCTGGGATCAAGTTCAAAGTTACATTGCAACTTCGAAAAGCTTTCACCGCTAACAAGCCATCACAATTAACTCAATAAGAGCTTCACTAGTTTCATATGTTAAATAATTAATTAATTAATTAGTCAAAACAACTAGATCCATAAAATATGTCAATCAATAACTAATTAAATGCTTCATTATTTAATAATTATGTACTATGATGTTATAATAAATAATTAATAAATACATACACTATGATGTTATAATAAATAATTAATAAATACATACACATACATATTAATTATGTACGATACATATATACCTGTAGTCATAATGATCAGGCCCTCGTTAACGAATTGTGTCTGAACATAAGTAGGTCCAGGCGCTACTACGAGTACTCTACACACAGACAATTATTTTGACTAGAAGTAAGTCGTTAGAAATAAACACCCGAATAAATAAATAAAGTTTTTATACTCTTTCCACAATTATATAATAATTTATTAATAATTTATTGATAATTGTGGAAAGAGTAGTTAATTTATTTATTCAAGTGTTAACATGCATATTTTTTGACGCGTGGAAACGCATTTACGCGCCTTAACTGGCCCTGGGCGAAGTTACAGTGGTGTGTGGGGCTCGCGGCACATGATAGTGCCGAATACAAAAACCACCGCAAGTGCCATCAGTGCCGCCTTTGGTGTGGTGCCCCGGAACAGCAAAACGTCAGGGCACCTCGACGGCTAGTCAGCCCCCTAAGGGACTGACGCCACCTCCACAGATGGGGTTGTCCGCACCACAGGACAACCCCACCAACTTTGGGATTGCGCTGTCCCAAAGTTGGTGGGGTTGTCCTGGGGTGAGGTACCCATCCTCGCCCCTTACCCCGTGCGCAATAGCGCCGCCTCATTGTTTTTTGCTCTTTTGTACCCTCTTCTTATAAGAGGGGTACAAAGAGCATACAACTCCTCGGTTCTATTAGCTTCGCTCAAGGTGTCTTGGATCACCCCAGGCTACTGAGCCCCACCGCCACGTCAAGGCTTGAACCATGGTGGGGAACATGATTTTCTACCAAGAAGTGACAATCAACTATAGTTAGGAATAGTTAAGACACGGTCCTTCCTAATCGCCTTTTTTTTTTGGTTTCGGTGGGAATATATTTACGAAATATGATCGGGCCTGGCGGGGATCTGATAGCCCCTTAAAGCAGATTGGTCCTCCTAAAATTCCTCGGGTGTCATCAGCCGCATCATCTCATTGGAGTGCCCGGATCAATCAACAACCTATCATTATAAGAAGAGGGGACAAAGGAGCAATAGGAGTAGGCGTTTTGGCTCACAAGGCAAGGGGTTCGTCCATTGCCCCGTGCGATTGAATCCTCTCCCCACTGCATTGTCCCGGAGCTGGTGGGTTTGTCCTGTTGTGCGGGTCAATGCACATGTGCTCCTCGACGGCGTCGGCCCCACAGGGGACTGACCAGCCGTCGAGATAAAATGATCAATTGTAGTTCCGGGGCACCGCAGGGGTTTTTGGGGGTATCCAGCACTATACTGTGCCGCGATCCCCACGAACTACAGAATTCTACCTAGGGCCGGTGATGACACGTAAATATGTTTCCCCACGTCAACAGAAAAAATTATCAGTCATGCCATGTTGCTGATAGATCCAGGGATCAATATCACAATATCCCCACACACCCAGGACCGGTGAAGGCTAGTAAATGCGGTTCCCTGCGGTAGAAAATAGTCGTGCGCTTTGTAAAACTCATCAACGACCATCAGCCCTAATTTGATATCTCCTTCAAAGGGTCACCGGGAACTCACAAACTGCAAGAGTCGCGACTTCTATGTCCATCTGTCACTGTGTGGTGTGAGGTCTCCCCGGTTGCGCTGACGCAATTAGGCTGCAATGTATCACGTCGCAACCTCTTACTAGTTTCCGTTTGATAGAAAATGCTGGCGGACTGATCATGATGACACTAGAACAAATTAATGAGTCGTTATGAAAAGGAAGAAGCGTCATAATGGGAAAATGTATGGACGCGCCAGAAACATGATTTCATAAATAATTCGAGGAGAGGTTGTTTGATTTTTAATCGAATTATACCAGCGCTTCCACTTGGTATTAAATGGTATGGCGAATAGTGATGGGACGAAGAGCATGTCGGTAAATATCAATATTTATATAATTGATATTATCACAATTTGTATCACTATTTTAACTCTCAAAAACATTTTTATGGTTTCGTTCATTGCTGAGGTTATATGTCTCATTCTACAAACATACCTTGAGAAACGCGACAACATTCGATATAAGAACTATAAATAACATTCCTGTATATATATATACATATGTATATATACATATATGTATATATATATACACACAT
>JAFELO010000125.1:1806281-1825994 GCA_017140195.1 Eumaeus atala
AACTTATAGCTAAATATATAGAATTTCTATATTTTTTTTATTTTGTAGTAGGACTGCAACAGAAAATCAATACAATTCTTGTGTATATGTACTACCTACATACTTATCTAATTAAATTAACCGATGTATGGACTAAGTCAGTAAGTATAATAACTTATGAGGCATCCATGGGAGAACATTTTACTTTAGTTGAAATACGTCACAATCATTTACCATTCAGGATACAAACGATTTCTAATAGTGAATCGCTTTTAAGCAAACAACAACACTTTAAATCAGTTTTTGATATTCTTTCGATAAGTGCTAAGGTGAGGACATCCCTCGTCGGCACGCGATTCAACCCCGCGTTAGCAAACAACTCAATGAGGGATGGCGATTGCCGCCGGGGACAGATGGCCTCCGCGTTTTTATGCTTCGCTTCAAGTGCTATTGATTTATTATTAAATATTGAGCCCTACATGTATTTATTATATGAAATAAAGTTGCAACGGACCCATCGCCCGCTTACGTGCTACAGACGGAACTGATGAGGTGACTTAATAAATAGTTAGGTTTGTTCTGAAGCTTGACGATTATCGTGGCAATAACGTCGAATGTTCGGCTACTGCAGCCATCTCTTTTGAGAGAGCCATCTGCGCGGGACATATTATGATGCTCAAGTGTTTGCGCAGACACAATTGCACTCTATATTCCTTCATTCTTCTATTCCGATGGTACTAAAAAAAGTCTGCTAAAAAGTGATTGAAAATCCCGTTTATTCAATATAAATTCTAATATATATATAAGCCATGTCCGTCTGCTGATTAGCGGCAATCATGCATCACCGAATCGGATAGCATTCGGATGGGCAACCCTTTTGTGGTCGATTCGCGCGAGGGACACTCGCGACTTTTGATTAACGGTACGTAAATCAAAAAAAATTACGATCCCCCTTTGGAAAAATCTGCCACCCCGCCATAGCGAATTGCTTATATGAACGTTTATATGACAAGTCTTTTCAGCGGACGGACAGACACACCCTCGTGTGTAGGGAATGTATATGGGGAGAATAGTTGACAAATTAAATTCTCATCTTGTCGTATAGTTGAGGAGTTTCTTCGAACTCTCGTGTTCAATTATCGACTCTTCATAGCGAATATGTCAGTAGATATATATTTATATATGTCAGTAGATATATATTTATATATGTCAGTAGATATATATTTATATATGTCAGTAGATATAGTTTTTAATAAAAGTGGACAAATGTGTAGACGGAGCCTTTTGATGACTACCGATACCAATAGACATCCGCACAATTACTGCTGTTTGCTCTCCTACGTAGGCCACCGAAAACTCCCAAACCGCGACAATATAGTCGAGACTCTACGGTGGCATCATGTGAGATGTACCTTCGCGATCGTGTCTGCACAACTATATCTTTTACATGGATAAAGGTTCCACATGATTTTTTTTTAAATGAAATTAAATGTAATTTCCAGCCCTTAGTTTTTTCTGGTGTGGCTACAATGGCGCGTATTGATAAGCGATTGTCACTGACCTGTTGGCGACAGCGCAGCTGCGGGCTCTCTACTGTGGCAAAGGGTTCTATTGAAGGGAGTCGCAATATTTTAGCATATTAATAGCCAATAACGATATTGTGAGCACAATTTACACTTGTACTAAACCGTCTACTTGCACCGAAATAAATATGTAGTGACAGTTATGTAGTGACAGTTACATAGTGACAGTTATGTAGTGACAGTTATGCAGTGACAGTTATGTAGTGACAGTTATGTAGTGACAGTTGTGTAGTGACAGTTGGTAGTGACAGTTATGTAGTGACAGTTATGTAGTGACAGTTGTGTAGTGACAGTTGGTAGTGACAGTTACGTAGTGACAGTTACATAGTGACAGTTATGTAGTGACAGTTATGCAGTGACAGTTATGTAGTGACAGTTATGTAGTGACAGTTATGCAGTGACAGTTATGTAGTGACAGATATGGTGACGCGCTTGATGCAGATTGTAAGTAGCCAGTGGCCTATTGGAGGGGAGAGAAAAGCAAAAGTAACATACATACATTCAAAAAACATTACCCTCTTTCGCCACCGAAATGTGACATTACAGTAGTAGTTTACTAGTAAGCTGTACGCTGGTTTCACGCTTCACAAGACACGTGACTATCGCTTATTTTTAAAGATCCGCTTCCAAAAGGTAAAAATTATTATTAAGACGCCGCTGTCGGTCCGTCTATCCACCTGTCACCAGGCTGCACCTAATGAAGTGTGACAGCTATCCAGTTGAAATTGTTACAGAGTAGCTGTTGCCCGCGACTGCGTCCCCATGGATCACGGACGAAACCTCGAGAAACGTTCATATTTCTGTAGCTTACGTGTTATTGCGGTACATAAGGCGCAACATTGCCAAGTTTCATTAAAATCCATTGAGTAATTTTTACGTGAAAGAGTAGTACAAATCCATCCATATTTACAAAATTTCGCGTTTATAAATTATAACATGAGTAAGATGATTTCTGTTGCCACTACAACAACTAGTAGGTATAAATGTAAATAATTTAGGCAGAGGTAGTGCCATGCTACATAGGAGGAGGTAGTGCATGCATGGTGTATGACGTTGTCATATGTAAAGGAATTGGGCAGGCACGAACGGGATGTGTGTAGCCGGTGGCTCATAGGGGGGGGGGGATGATAGGAGAGCTTCACATCTGCGTAACAATCATGCGAATGTCTAGGGGCATCGATAGTCACCAAAAGGCTCCGATTACACGTTTGCCCCCTTATGCTATTAACAATTAGTATACAAAGAATATTTATAGTTCCGTTCACGGAACCCTTCGTGTGCGAGGCCGACTCGCAACTGGACGATTCTTTTTATTTCTATACCTAATAAATAATTTCTTCAGTAGTAAGCTCGATAAACAGGCAATGAGTAGGCGAAACAAATTTCACTTTAACTTCCGTTATGACTTTCAATTTCCATAAACGGCTTTCAACTAAAAAAAGTGCAATATCCTTAATAAAGTCGGAGTATATTTTTCATTTTTTATGACAACCGACCTGCCAATCCAGCCATTATTTAACAAAATATCAGGTTCTCCGTAGACAACGGTTATGACGCCAGGAAGACCGGCACGATTTCGGACAATGCAATTTCACGACTTGCTCATCTTTCGAGTTGCAGTTTCGTCATGCAAGTGAAGGAGCGGCAAGCGCGGACCAGACGAGACACGTCCGGACTGCACTGTGCAGGTCCGAGTACCCGGCCAACGCCTACTACACACACCTGACTCCGTTCATAAGAAAATTGAATAGTGGTAAATGTTAATGCCACTCTCGTGATTATGTGGTGTGATTGTGTCTCGTGATTATGTAGTATGATGGTGCAACACATATACAAAGGTAACCTGTGAACCAGGCTGCGCCCACGATTTACTGGGACCGAATTATATTCTAAAACTTTCTTTAGGAATCGCTCTGTCTATGAGCGGTAACAGCATAAAAATCCTTGCAGTAGATTTTGGCAAATCGATCACAATTTAGGGGACTTTCGTTAGTAAGTGTAGATAGATTTAGCCGCGTCCTGTAGTTTCTTCCGCGTAACTCATGGACATTTTCAGCCTGTATTTACTTTTATAGTATAAGCGGGAAAATGAGCAATCGGAGCCATGAAGATCAACATAATTATGCCTTTGCGTTGTCCTCTTTTTTCATCTCCCCCCCTCAATGGGCCACCGGCTATTCAAAAACGGCGGTATCATGGGCGCGAAAGGTACCTGTACCGCCCCGGCAATGCCGGCCCTATTTAATTGCATAGGAGGATGAAATGTCATGCACCATGCATGGCACTACCCCATCGTATGCAGCATGGCACCACCTCCTAAAATCTGCCTTCCACTTTTCCCACTTAGTGATAAAAGTTTCAAATACCAAATAATTATGCCTAAAACATAGAAGATGGCTGTATGTATGGGACCATATCTATTTTTTTTATTTGTGCTACCATTTCAGGGTTACGAAATTGCTTTCCTATAAATTTGTATAATAAAAAGTTGAACGAACCAAAAATAAGCTCCTTCGTTAAGTTAACAAGTACACAATTAAAATCAATATATACAACACAAAACAAAATAAGGGCCACTAAGATTTTTTGATGAAAAAAATAAAGACCTTAACTAGTTTAACTTACGTAACTACAAAATAATGTCATTGATTACATCACAGGCTAACAACCACTTATTGTAGTGATCATGAATCGTTGTTTTATGTTCATAATAAAGTTGGCCATTTTGAAGACAAACTTCTGTTCTTGTCACTTTTGTTTCTTCTTTTTAATAACGAGTATGTCCGTCCTCCTCTCTTAGCAATACACTCCACAAGCCTCGTATGCTTACTCTGGATTAAATTCCTCACGTTTTCATCTGGAATCTTCTCCCAAGCATCTTATAAGCGTCAATCAGCTGTTGTTGGTTGTAGACCCCTTGCTCATTGTTTCTAACTCTTCGTTTCAATTGGTCCCACAATTGCTCGATCGGATTTAAACACGGACTGTTAGCTGGCCTTGGTAATACCTCAATATGAGACCCTTCCAGGACAGTTTGGGTCGATCAAGCTGTGCGTACACGGGCGTTATCTTGCATCAGGATGAACCCAGGCTCCACTCGCTGTGCAAATGGGATCACTTAAGACCTGGTGACGTCCTCGATGTAACGTTCTGCAGTTACGGTACCCGAATTTAATCTCTTCATCTTGCCCCACTGATTAATCCCTTAGTTCAAATACTGACGGGAGAATCTTAATCGGTTTGCACGTTGAACCCTATGCAAAGGAATTCGAACAACTCGTCGTCTTGACGTTTGCTGATCTTTGTGCAATCGATTACGTATAGTTTGATCACTGACACGTGTACCCGTAGTCAGCCGCAGCTGGTGCTGTAACTCACGGGCCGCTACTGTACGGTCACGACGAGCACTTACTTGGGTGTACCGATCCTCATGAGTCGTTGTTATGCGAACTCTGCCTGAACCGGGTCTCCTGGCAACACTGCCAGTGTCTCGGAAGTGAGTCCTTCTTGAACCGTGGTTATGGCTCTGGTTGCTGTAATTGTATCCATGTACCTTCGTACTGATGGCATGATTAACGCGAGATGATCAATGAATCAATTAAAACAAGTTAAGAAGACAATCATAGAAAAACATAAGAATAAAATCCAATTATTTTTTTCTTAAAATGATGCCAATACTTTCAAATTAGGAACACGAACACATAAAGTAAAAAAGGCATAAAAGAGATCAAACACCAAAGAGTTCGTAATATGAATATAATGCTATTTATCAGTTACATTCAGTTTACTGAATTGTACTTAAATGTAAATAAACTAGTGGCCCTTATTTTGTTTTGAGTAGTATATAATTTTTCAAGTAGATTACATAATCTGCAGTTGTGTAGTAATATTTATTTTCCAAGCGCATACCTACTTAATCAGTAGCATAGGTACTAATGAGTAGGATTAATGGATATATTTTCGCGCGTCATGCGCGCCTGCGAATTTGGCCCATTGGGGAATATGAAGAGGACGTTATGCGGTCATCGAATAGCTTGGTTCTTTGATTTGTATAAAAAGGCACTTTTTTATAGAATAGGTGGCAAACGAGCAATCGGAGCTTTTTACGCCGTCCATGAACATCCACATAACTAATATGCAGATGTTGCCCTTCTTCGGCCGCCACCCCCGCCCAATGGGCCTTCGGTTACCCACAAACCGCACGAAACGCGAGACTGAAGATGTCACTTTATGGCGGTATTATGTCAGCAAGTGGCACCTCCCCGGTCGTGCCGGCCCAATTCCGTTGCATAGGGGGATGTAGTGTCATGCACCATGCATTGCACTACCTCCTTCTATGCAGCATGGTGTTCGCTTCGCTGAGTCATCAATGGTAAGATAGGACAGGCTCAACCAGTTTATCTAAAAGTCCAGCCCAAAGACATGTTAGAAATCGAACTGACTTCACATAGCAACATCTACATTTGACAAGCCTGTCCGTCCACAACTGAGCGTGACTGATATCACCAACAACAACGCAAAGTCCACTCTATCACAATGCTTTTAAGTTGATTTTACAATTATGTTCCAGTCATTTTCTTTTCTCTAACATTACAGCATTCGATCGATTTTTAATCGAATGAATTGCCACTCTATTTCTATATCATTGGGTTTAAAATGCAATAAAATAAGATTACGATGGCTTGCTTTTATCAGAACCAACATGTAGTAAGTGACATGCTTCCATTGCTGTTATTTGTACTTTATAGAGTGAAGTTAAGGTGTATCGGTTGAAGTTGAACGGAAATTGTATTGAAACAATAAAGCTGGCTCTATATTTTTGGAAGTAAAAAAACAATGAACAAAGGAAATGTTAGTGTGACCATAAAATTTGTAAAATAATTGAAATAAGTAATTGAAATTAAAATTTATAACTACATAGGTATTGCGATTCAGTTGAAAACTTTTTGCATTTTTCCAAAAGCAAACAATCTAGCTTGATTGCATGGTACTAAAATTGTTGCATTTACGTCACAGTAACAGTAGGAAATGTGGAGGATTTAGGACAACACATCGCCGATTGTTCGTCTGCCCAGCTTAGCAACACCAACCACAGACCGGTCGAGACATGTCCAGACAAGAATGGCTTTGACCCAGACTGACCATTGCCGAAAAATAATGGAATAAACTCATATACTTATTCATAGTATGTATTGAAGTACACAAAATAAATATTTTACAGAAGAAAGAAATTTCTTATTGTCAATAATATGTAACAATGACTCCAATATCTCTTTCAAAGATTTAATTTGTAATTTGGTAGATTTAATTACTGACGTTCTAAAAGTGTTTTTACATTAAGTGTAAAATATTTTTATGTCATTTTATTTAAACATTTTATAAATTTGGTGGGAGGTTAGACTTTGTTGTAGAGAATTCTTCTTTTACATTACATTACATTTTAAAACCTTAGTGACGTGTAATTATATTATTTGATTGATTACTAATTGTTTTATTCTTTGATCTGTGAATGAAACGTTGCTCTTTGAAGCTTCATTAAAAGCGACTTGTCCAAGAAAGTACAAAACGCGTGGCCACTAAACAATCATTTAAATGGAGCTTTCTTTTGTGTTACTTAAAAGGGTTACTTAATTACTATCGAAATGCGGAGGCTAATGAGTTTGGAACGCAGTTAGGAGCCGATGATGAGGCCGTTTGTGCAAAACTAGCAGGAATTATAGCCACTTCAGTCTAGCAAAATATCATTGACTTTAATTCTTGACGGTTGGAATGTTGGGGTTCTTCGATAGGGATAAGAGGCACCTGTCACCATGCTTGGTGTTGCATATGGTCGAAAGCACCCTCTTATTGAAATTTTTGATCACCGAGACAGGTACCTGGTAGACAAATTTTCTGACGATGGTCTTTATCACTTACCATCAGATGTATTAAGCTCGTTAGCACAAAGGGTGCCTAGCATTTCCCACCACTAGGTCAACACGTCATGTCGAGTGGTGTTCGTAGAACGTATCGATAATTATTGAAATACATTGTGACATTAGGTCGTGTATCACTAGCCGGTGTATCGAACGGTAGCAGGGCTCATAAATCAGCCGGAATGGCCCCGAATATCGGTAATTTTGGGCCCACGCACTGCCAGTGCTGTGCCCGTCAATATCTCCATTATCCACGTTATACGTGGTACAATAGGTATTTTTAGTATCTACTATCGATAGATGTTTTGTGAAATATATTGAATATTTTTAGAGGCCTTTAATTACCTAAACAATTAATAAAAAAACATCTTTTAACTGCTATAAGTTATTTTTTACAATATATATAAGTAAGTATTAAATCCGACTGAAACTTTTTGTAAATCAATGGTAATTTTTTTTGGTAATTTATAATTAAAGTTAGCTAAGCTTTAGAAAATAGAAATCGAAAAAAAACTTTATTTAAGAATTTGAGGTACACAATCATACTTTTTTCTTCAAACATTAATGAAATTGACGAACAAAAGGATAATAATAATAATACATTCATACATCCAACCTATAACACATAAAATACACCTTTATCAAATAATAACACACACACAGCAATAACGACAACAGTTAATAGATTAACTTTCAGAGGTTATTTTACGACGGAAAACTGTACAACAGCGTAACACAACTCTTAAAAAGGAAGCCACTCAGTAATTAACCAATCACAGTCCTGGTATTATGTGATCCCAGAAAATGTGTGACGACACGGTTTACGCATGGAGATTAACATAATACACTCATTATTGTCTTAAGTATTCTATGACAATATCTATATCTGGCTATACATATATATCTGGCTTCACGAGGCCGAAGAAGATTATAAAGTTAAATTTCGTGTAAATAGATAGTTATATTGTATTTTTGTAAATATTATAAATTTATGACGTTCTTCAGAATTAGTCCGTAGTAAGGGCTCGGTTATGCCGTATGAACGTTTTTGTTTATAAGGATGTCAATCCGGTCAGCTGACAATATCACAACCTCTTACAAAAATATAATAATAAAATAAAACTCTTTTTCGTCCGTATCCTTATCCCGCTTCTATATCATATGACATCGGGATCGGCTATCTAATCTAGGGGACTCGGTGAGGAGGCCAGTTTTCACACCGAGCGACTGCCATCTGCCATGTGCAACCCATAAGGAAAATTAGCTCAATCCTAGATTAGATCGAACACGAGTACACGAATACGGCTTTTCTAACGATGTCTTCCTTCACCGTAAGTGCACAGAAAATATAGGTGTAGGCGGGGTTCGAACCTGGACTACCCTAGTAGCCCAAAGCGAGAACCACATTGAGACTCCAATTATAAGATAAAACAAATGAAATAAAATGTGTTTATCGAAAGTCCCGTGGCGCATCACTGTCGGAGCTGGAATATAGCTCCCCTAATGTCTTCGGCTCTTTGTTATTATCTTACTCAAATTACACAAGCATTTTAATAGAATTCCCTTAAATACGAGCGATGGAAGTCAGCAATAGACAATTATCTTACGTAATCATCGAGGGAATAAATAAGACGAAATTATTCGTAAATGATCTCTTGCTCTCGTGATCTGGACGAAAATTGAAAGTGTATCAACATCAGCCCTTATCCGTCCATTGATGGCCTTGAACCTCTTTGAATGAATTCCAAGACCCATGTCTAGTATGACATGGGCAAGTCTGGAATGTATACTTGTAGTAACTTGCATCCACCCCAGACCTGCCCTGCCCACTTCATATGGCTTACACATTGTCTTTGTTAACGTGGCTTCCTCTCTACAATCGTGTCAGTCCATCAGCTGACTGATACACTTCGTACCTAGTCATGATAGTTCCAGAGGTTTTTCATCCACGGCGAAGCAAATCAAATCAATCTTGTGAGAAATAGTACCATCGCCACAGCAGAATTTGCAGGAATCCGAGGCTATATGCTCACACAGCCACGACATTATATAGCAATTATTCGCTCGTATTCCCCCGATGTTTCTGGTGTTTATTTTGAATATGAGCCAAACGAACGGGTGCTAGATGACAACCGCCACTCAAATCCTTCAAGAAAACCATAGACCAAACAAGCGCGTGGCCAGCCTTAGATCGAAGTCTACACTTATTATTGGAGCACACCCACTGGAGGAACTCACCCATTTCACTAGTGAATTTTCTCGTTCTTTGGATGTAAATGAAGGTCGATGTTTCGAGGCTTTAACTTAACTTTTGCAAAACATTAGCTCTGCTTTTTATACAAGCGGAGTAATAATGATGAACGGACAGCTAATGCACTTACGAATTATGTGAGGTATTTAGGAATTATGTGAGTTAAGGGCTATTAAGGTTTAATTAGATTTTGTAATACATTTATTTCATCATGGCCCCTCCACATTCACAATTAAGAACAAACTTAAAATAGTATCAGAAACAAACAATAGAATCAATACAGTTTTTAAGAAGGGTTAGTAAACAGTGAGGGCATGAAGTCTTATCTGGGTAGTTGTCCGAGACTCACGGCGGCAACTTGAATGGTCCTTTACATGTATATAATTTTAATAACCCCTGTTTGTTTGCGGATTGCTTTCATTCCTAATATTCAATATTTTAAAGATTATGGTGAGATCATATCTTCATATTACATCCAAATTTAAAAATGGAAAAAGAAAAATAGTAGAGCTCTGAACAGGAACAGACGACCAATAAGATCCCGTTCCATTCTTCTGGTTTCATGAGCCAACTAAAATCAGGCAAGATATATAATCTGTTACAATTAAACAGAATTTAACAACTAATTTTGTGCCATATACTATCAAAACTAGTACATTAATGTTAAGGTCTACCAAATCAATAGCCATACAGATGATGTAAATAACTGTATCAAAAGAGAATTAAGACATTTCAACATTAAAATAGACACACTCAAAGACTTAATAAGATATGAAACATGGCGTCGGCAAGAAATCATGAACTCACCCTTTTTATATTAAATAATAATTCGTGCATTGTGACACGAATATGTAGGTTCCCAGCAGAAAATAAAACACCCTTTAATTATGATTTGGCCTTGGCAGATAGCGTCAGATATACTTTTTTATAGAATATTTAAGTAGTAAAATATAATTGCTACATCAATCATCAATACATTATTGAATTAATTCATTAATTATCGTAGGATTATTAGGGTGGAAGGCAAATATATCATACAATATGTTATTAGCACTGAATATGTTCTGCCTCCAAAATCAGTATGAGTCCTTGTCCAGGAGAAGATGACACTATATCATAAGTTGTCATCTTCTCCTGAACGGCCTGTGCTCCTAATCATTGCCTCCCTCATCCAAATCATTAGCTAGTGGGCCAGGTCATCTGTTTTACTGAACATACTGCCATTTCGCTGAACGTATACCTGATGAAGAATTATATATATATATATCGAGCCTCAAGTTATCCCATTTTCACAGCGAGTGGGGCCTGGATTCATCGCGATGCAAGATAATGCACACACAGCTCGATCAACCCAAACTGTCCTAGAAGGGTCTCATATTGAGGTATTACCATGGCCAGCTAACAGTCCGGATTTATAATATGAATTTCCATCAAGAAGTGACAATACATTCCATCAACTATGTTGCACTAAGCTTAACATCATTTGTGCAGTCCTAACTCCTATTCATGTACAATTAAAACTAGCGACGCCCATGTACCGGACCCAGTTGTTGTCCTCCTTCCCTCAAATGGGACACCGGATACTCACAGACACTACAGTAAACCTATCCCTTGGAGGCGGTATCATGTGAGTGAAAGGTAGGTCCTCGCCCCCAGTCGTGGCCCCCCGCTGCAATGCAGCATGACACTACTGAATGTATATTCGGCAATTGGTCTTTACCAATTGTTGCTGCATTACAGCGGAATTCGATCGGCTCGAGTACATAAGTCGTGCATACATAATCTCAGCGTGAAGTGAACGATTAGTGATGGCTTTTTGCTGGGACGTTACGTTAAACATCTGAATGACCTCTGGTGTTGATGTATATGGGCGTCAATAGTCACCAGAATGTTTCGACTAGTTGCTCCCTTCTTTTTTTGACGCGGGGACATGGAATTACAAATCATAACCGGCCCTGGGTGGAGTCTGGTGGTGAAGTGCCGATTGACGAATACCCACTAAAAATCCGCGAGTGCCATCAGTGAGGTGCCAGGAACTGCAAATCGTCAGTGCACATCGATGGCTAGTCAGTACCCTAAGACTGACAACACCATCACAGAGGGGGATGTCTCGCATAAATAATTCCGCCAACCTTGGGACAGGGTTAAGGTGCCCATCGGCGCCTCTTACCCCATTCGCAAAAAGTGCCTCCACCTCCTGCTCTTTAGTCCCATCTTCTTAAAGGACGGGTACAAGGAGCAGTCCGCACGGTTCAATTGGCTGCGCCATTGTGGGTGGTTAGTTGCTCCCCACTATAACTGAGCCTCTCCCAATGAATATTAGTACACCGGTGTGCGGGTTTAGGTGTTTAGTGACATGGGTGCGGTGGTCACATCCCAGCAGGCGCGTCCAGATAGCGGCGTGTGTGGTAACGCAAACAGCTCGGGTCTTGTGTGGACTGCGAAGGAAGTACTGATAGTGTTATCAGCAGTTTTAGGCGCGGCCTTGTTACTGATAACCTTTATTGCCAATTAAGCCAGACACGGGTGTGGGTAAAACTCTATTTGTCGAGCAAAGCTTTATCTAAACGAGCTCAGCCGTTCCTGTGCATACTTTATTGTTTGCTAGCACCGTCCCGCGATTTCGCCCGTTCCATCGGTCGAAACGACATATAGCCTACAAGACCAAACCTCTTTTCACTTATATGGGCCACCAGAAACTCGCCAACCACATGAAGCGCGACAACACATCTATCGTCCCGATTCAATCCGACTAAACTGTAGCGTTGCACCACCTCTTGCTAGATCTTACAATCTTCATACCATGATCATACACTTGGTCGAGTACTGTCCGAAGTTGTCACGAGTTCATCTCAACCGACGTGTGATGAAGAGAGTTGTTATCGTAGAGGCAGGTGTGTAAGGATCGCGATATGTACTACATTCCCTCTGCCGAACCCTCTAGTAGCTTGCGTGAAGATGTGTTATCACTGTTCGCGGTTTTGTACAGAAACGAGACATGTTGGATCATGTCCGCGCAGTATGAGCTACCTGTTATTTGTCGAAATACATTCTATTGTGATATCAATGTTCAACTCGTAGGTACGTAATCATACTAATATTATAAATGTAAAAGTTTGTATTTTATTATATTTACGCAATATTTGCGTAAGGCCCCCAAATGTGCAATTAGAGCCTCTTGCCGACTACCGTATACCGTGCTACATACATGCATGCTACATGATGGGTTGCATTACTGTACTGCTCTCCTTCAATGTGCCATAACGGCCAAATGATAAGAACTACTGATCGGATTTGTGATAGATCACAATAATTATTGTGAATTAAGAGGTGGTGCCACCCTGCATTGCTGCCGTTTGCACGACCGGGGAAGTACCTCTCGCTCTTATGATAATATCTATGCTGTCGCGTTTCGTAAGGTTTGTGAGCTTGCGCTGACCCGTGGAGGGGGGAGGGGGGGAAGAATGGCAGCGCTTCTGAGTAACAAGTATATTGATGTGTATGGACGTTGGAAGTCATCTAAAGGCACCGA
This sequence comes from Eumaeus atala, assembly GCA_017140195.1. Classification (NCBI taxonomy): domain Eukaryota; kingdom Metazoa; phylum Arthropoda; class Insecta; order Lepidoptera; family Lycaenidae; genus Eumaeus; species Eumaeus atala. The sequence continues at coordinate 1,819,542 of JAFELO010000125.1, forward strand.
CTGCACGTTTGTCCCTCTATACGAGGCGTGGCCTACTGGTGGATCGTGGCTCATGGACGTTCACGGCCAGTCAAAGTACAAGAATTAGTGGATACAGAACTCTACCGTGTTACTTAAACTCCAAAAAATTATTTAAAAATGTAGATCTCACAGGGCGGAACCCTATGAAAAAAAAAATCATAAATAACATAAACTTATTTTATTCGGAAAAATTAAGGTCTTCTTGGGTGAACGTTACGCGTGAATCCACGGGACACGGGTAGTATAGCATACCACGTGCTCATACCGTCTGCTGTGTGCACCTCAGTCCAGGGAAGCCTCTTCACACACAGACGCAAGGACCAGGTGATCCAGTTCTAGTCGGTTTCACTCCTCTCTAATAAAGTTATCATAAGCCGATAAGGAATTGCAGAGCGCACTCAACCTGGACCACTATTTCACTTGTTGCTATAACTTGAGTAATATACAATTCTGTAGGAGGTAGTGATATACTGCGTTGCAGCAGGATTGGGCCGGCACTACCGAGGTTCTCTCCCGAGAGAGGGGAGAGGGTGCCTCTCACTCACGTGATAACGGCGTAGTCTCATCTTCGGTGTCGCGTTTCGTGCGTTTTGTGAGTAGAAAGTGGCCCCTAGGAGGGAGGTGAAAAAGGGAAACGTGTTGGCATATCTGGGCGTCGTTAATCGTAGAGACTGATTCCACGTTTGTCCCCCAATAAAATATAGTAAAAGATTTAAACTAGGAGTGCCTCGCAGTTTCACCCTCATAGCCAACATAATTTGCTCTCTTTGAGAGTGATGGTAATGGACTAACTAACCCAGAAACGTTTCTTAAATCCACTAGTTTCTGCGTTCTTTCAACCAAACAAACTTATTAGCTTTATAACATTAGTATACACATGTAGGTGCTTACTATTCCTAAAACTAGGAAGGGGTAGTGCCATGCTGTATAGGAGGAGTTAGTGCCGTGCATAGTGCGTGACGCTACATCCTCCTGTGCAACGGAATTGGGCCGGCACGACCGGGGAGGTACGTCTCAATCACTTCATACCGGCGTAAAGTGACATCTTCAGTGTCACGTTTCGTGCGGTTTAAGAGTAGCCGGTGGCCCATTGGGGAGGGGGCCGAAGGAGGGCAACGCATCGCCATAGTAATTATGCGGATGTTCATGGGCGTCGGTAATCGTAAAAAGTCTCCGACTGCTCGTTTGCCCCCCTATGCTATAAAAAAAAAATCACATTTATGAAAATGTTATAATTCAGAACTTAATCATTGTCTATGCACTAGGCTAGATTAACTAATCGAATAGATAATAACTGTACTGTTTATGGTTATTTATTATCAGCCATTTTACTGTGCACACTGCGGCCACCACAAATAAGTGAACCGAGGGAATCATCAAATTGCTCATCACATACAATGTACTTAGCTTGATGTGGACATTCTGAATAAAAAAACAGATATATATTGAATAGCTTTATTATCAAAATAACCGACACAGAACAAGGCAGTTCTAATGTATTCACATAACTGTTTAAAGCAAACGGCAGTGTTGGTACATCCGCCAACTGAATACTAAAATGGTGGTACTTCAACAACAATGATGTTGTGGATTCGCTCGGGTTTCGTCCATACAATGGTGATGCAATAGGAAATGTTCAACATACTGCTGCCACCAGCTGTTACCCGCTTTTCACAGCCCTACATGTTGTATTTGGACATTTTTATTGGACAAAGTAAGAAAGATATCTATTTGACCACAACGATAAAGACATCGATAATATTTTTAGACAGAACAATAAATAGAAATAAAACTCTTTAGGCTGCGCCAAATTGGTTAGGTTCTGTATAAGCTAGATAGACATGCAATGCATTCAAGTTGCATGTTGCATCTTCTGTATCTATAGCCACCCAGAGCGTTTATAGAGGCGGTTCTATTTAAACTGATAAAACAGACATTTGATGTACATATATAACATTAAATTCACAAACAAAACCGACTGCCTACAACATATTTAAAGATTTCATTTTCCACTTACATTAAAACCCAGTGACTCGCGTTATGAAGACTAACGATACGTAAGTTAACATCCGTCAATGCACAAGGATGAAGCTGGGAACATAGAAATCTGTGTGTATAATCTTGAAAAACATTACCCACCTTCTAATAAATTCGTGAAAACACTGTATGAATAGACATCCCTATAAATAGAAATGTATGAGGGTATAATAAAATCTCATTAGATCTCTATTTATTATTATTATATAACTTTATTTGCATACAAAAATTATGACAGACGACTATCGGCCATTTATTTGAGATTTTTTTATAACTAGTGTCATACTGTCGCTGTGTTTTCACTATCATACATACGTGTTATATTTAGACATTTCTTGCAACAATAATTTATATTCATTCATCGAATTCTAAAGAAGAACAACATATATCTTTTTATATCATTAAAAAAAAGAATAATTATGTGAATATATATTTATAAATTTATTATTTTATTCTTTTCTTGTAGTTAATTTCTGTAACGAATGGATTTTTTTAAACTTGTAATTTTAAAAGATGTATTCTTGTATGATGAATTTTAATACTATATTTATTTATATTCTTTTAAGAAATAAAATTTATGATGAATTTTTTTTTATAGGATACGGGGTCAAACGAGCAATTGGAGCTACCGACGCCCATGAACACCACATAATTACTATGCCGATGCGTTCCCCTCCTCTCTCCCACCAATGGACCATTTCCATCACTTGATGATTATCATATTTTTACATTACTCTTAAGTACCTACTTGTTTTACTACTAACCACCTGGTTTTACTACTTTCAAACCTATTCTTATTTATCCTATTACAACATTAATATAACAGTATTACTTATATACGTACTATGATATTTGATAACCAGAAATCTGTAAACACATAAAACACTTATTATATAAACTATCCATGAGCTTGTCAAAATTGTTTATGTTAGAAGGCTGTAAGACCGTTATAAAGTGCCTCGTCGCATTGTTTCTGCTTCGTCAGGCCTGATAACGTGATGATAATCATTGTAACATACAAATACTAAACAAATTTAATTCCTCAAAATACATTAAAACTTAAGACAATTGGAAAAAAAAGTCACAAAAAAAAAATTCTGTCAATGTTTTAATGAAAAAAAAAAATGTTTTAAATTTAAATAACACAAAGAACTCTTTGGCATATGGTTTAAGTTAATTTGACAATGTCCGCATAAACACGTTATCGTTCCATGTCAGTACATCTCCTCGTAATAATTATTTATTTTGGAAAAATATTTTTTTTATTAGTCGCGAATTAGGCTACAGATAAAAACTAGAGTCATTACTTATAGAACTTTCCGCTAAACAACTGCACACTACACACATCAGGGGTGGCTAACTGTGGTTCATACTCGAGTCGACCTAGACAAAAGCACATACGTGAACATACACAAATATTATTGGTGTTTTCTATTTTAGGAAGTAGGAATGGGTAGATCCCACGCGTTGCTATAGGCTCAACAAAGATGTTGGCTCTAATGCAGTTTGCCACACCTGCACTAGAGGCTCTAAAATGTATAGCGCCACCATGATGAATCAAGATGTTTTGCTGTTAAACTATGATAACGTTTTGTGTGTAAGGACTTATTTTTGTATGTACAGGCTGCACGGTGGCCGTAAGGCCGTACGTTTTAGTAACAAAAGTAGATAAGTGTAAAATATAAAAAAACTATTTTTTTTTGATTCAGGATTTTTTAATCAAAAGGAATTTTTCAAAATAGGCAAAAAAAGAAAAATTGTTTGAATTATATCACCGCTTTTAATCCAATCATACGATTAGTTACTGCCAAAATAATCTTATTAAGTAAGCAGAAACAGTATTTTGTGAAGCCTTACTAGAAAATTCTCGAATATTTCGTCTCAATGTATACAAAGTTATACCGCTCCCATATTCACTTCACTTGGATTCTAATTTCTATCAAAATCCCAAATTACGGTAACAAAGCTATGATATTCTAGTCCGATGAACTGTTATGTTAAATGCAATATCACCGCCAACAGTGTTAGGAGCATCCGAAAAAAAAATGGCGTCTATTGAAAGAAGCATATGTCTAGCAGTGGACTGATAAAGACAGACAGAAATTCTAAATGTGGCGAAAATTTAATGTGAAGATGTCACAATTTTTATGTTAATTAACACGAGATTATAAATTTTCAATACACACCCATCTTGTACTAATTCCTATTAATATAACCAATATCATTACTCTTTCACAAGTACAGGACGGATTCCACATTAAGATATTATCTAGCAAGAGGTAGTTCTATGTTGCTTTGCAGTAAAATAGGGCCGGCACGACCGGGGAGATAACTCTCCTTCACATGCCTTAAAAGCGATGGCTATGCGGTGGCGTTACGTGTAGTCAGCGAGTAGCCTTTGGGGCTGAAAGAGGGCAACATTTAAAACGGATGTTTATTAATGATACCTTGAAATACATCACGCGAGCGATGCCAGGGCAAAAGTAAGTCTACACTTTATCCTTTATTATATCAGATCGCATCACGTAAAAATTACGTCATCGAAGGATATCATTCATCAGTGACCTTTATTTTATTGTAACACGTAGATTGTAGATATTTATTGTACTTCGTGTGAGAGGTTTCTGAAATTTTAACTATTAATACCCCTCCTCTCCCCTACCCACTTAGGATTTAGTGTACTACAGCCTACAAATAAGCATATTTATTTTTGTGCAAATTATACTTACGTATAACGGACATAACATTGGTAAAACGTTTGAATGTTTCAATACTGGCATTACAATATTAAATTTCAAGCCTTTTTGCATGCGTTGATCAACTTCCAGCTATTTAAGACTAATACATAGCATATCCATTGTTATACATTACATGATATAATGACCTTACAAAAAATTAAAAAAACAAAAACTGACTGAATAAAATATATTATTGACGGACCCAATGCCCCTCGCGAGTAAGACGAATCTAACAAAACGTGGATTAAAACCTGTCAAAACGTTTAGGCTGTCGCAGGGAACAAAGAAATATACCTACATGCATACATACAAACACACATACATACATACGTTCTAAAACTCTCACGAACGAAAAAAATGGTGAAAATATCAATTGTATGGAAATAAACTTTATACTCATTTAAAAAAGGAATAAAAAGCATCCACAGGAATGTTACTCCACTTTATTTTCCGCCTTATCGTACTGTCCAAACTTTATGCCTTTTATTTAACCTCATCTTGTTTGTCTTCGAATTTTAAATTTCCTTTACCGAACGAAGGACACAATCATTTCTGTGTTACATCGGCAAAGTAAATATATATTATTATAAAGACTGATAACACGGAACTGTATTAATGGAGTTATCATTTGGCGAATTTAATTAATGTTGTTATGTAAAGTGATAAAATAGTATCAGGTCCGTCGAAATACAATCTTTTCAATCAGAATCGAAATGGAAAAATTCTCAAGAACACACAAGTGTTATTACTTTTTGACATTAACAGAAAGCTGGAGTTATATCTAAGGATACAAATTTATTATAAATAATATATTTTATAGTATTTATTTTTAAATGATTTTATTGAAATGTACTCATGAAACTCAAATAAAGAAGTCACCAGAGACAATTTTTCCAATTACTTAACCGCCTTCAAGTTCCGTTCTCAATCCCATTGAATGTTCTTTTACATGACATGTTTTCCTTGTCTATAATTTGAAGGGTTGCCACTATTTGCCATAAAATCGAATCTTTCTAGAACGTACTTTTTATATATTGTATCGTTCATGCCTACGTAAGAGATATTTAACTGCGGTTTCCTATGTTGTACCCGATTATAATGGAACATGGAACGGAGATAGGACTCCGAGCAGACTGCTGGTGTAACCCAGCTATAAGAGGTTTTGGTAAGGAGTCATGTTGAACTATTTTGTCGTGCCTTCTTTTAAGGGCTGGTCCTGTTTCCGGAGTTAAAAAAAATACGCACGCAAAAACACGTTAAGTAACACAGTTTAAGAGTAAATGATTATGTTAACAATACTTTTCAAGATTATTTAATAGTGCACATATACAAGTAAATGATCGCGCTCTGCGATTAGTCTCGATGATTCACGCCGGTACAAGGCCAAACCGCCGGTACATGGCAACAGTTTTTTTACCTTTCTTTTTTACGATACTTATTGTTTGAACCACTATAACCGTTCAATCGGTTGCTAGGCATACAAAAAATATCTATTCTTTATTTGATTTTGTGCAAGTTTTTGTCGATTTTCAGATTTTTCTTGTGCAATTTTTGCATGTATTTTCATTTGACTTTTAAACTTTTCTTACATTTTGAGCCACTTATTTAGCCTATTTTAGTAGAACTTTAAACACAAAATTTTTTAAATGGAAATTTT
>JAFELO010000125.1:1826052-1839293 GCA_017140195.1 Eumaeus atala
ACTTTATAGCAATAATAACCAAATTTAGGTAGTTGAGCTAGTCGTCGAGATGAAACCGGTTTATAGAAATCGTTGAATTAACTCAAACTATCGGATTCTGTATCGTTTACAGTTGTAATGATCATTGGTTTCCGTTCAGATACTGGTTTGATGAGAGCCTGTTCGGTTTCGATAACACTATCACATTATAATATTTGTCCTGAAAATATTTAACTTACAAATAATTTTATATCATTAAAGCTATAGAAATGAAATTGTAATTCCTTTCTTTGCTATTTTCTCTCCCGATTTAATTTCCGTTTTTTTTATTTTAGCGATAAAATGCAAAAGTTACACAGAAAAAAATGACATTATAAATTTGGGCGAATAATTGGATGTATAATTCTTTTGTTTTTAGAATTGGAAGAAAGTATGTGAATTTTTAAGTAACGTTACTGAGCAAAGGATGAGTGAAAAACGCTAAAAGCGAAAACACCAAATTTTTGAATTCACTTCGATCTTGTTACTATGTTGTCGTTACAAGAAAAAAAATGGTTAAGTCGGATTATAGAAAGATAATTTAACGCTCAAGTACTTCATATAATAAATCTTTATAAATTATTTTGCAGATTTATATTCTTAAAATATTTCTTTATAATAATTTACAGAAACATATTTTCTTCGCGAAAACTTTAAGTAATATGTCAATGACAGTATAATTTAAAAAAAAATTGACGACAGCAAGTACATACTCTTATTACTAATTATTATATTTACTTATACCTAATTATTATATTTACTTATACCTAATTATTATATTTACTTTGTAATCTGAACATGTAACCTATAGGTAAATTTTCATATCTCCACTTTGTCGTTAGTGATTATATCTCGTTTTTTTAAAGCCTGTCGACATAAAGTCGAGTACCTATATTTTTTATTATTTTGTACCTAAGTAGTTTGAAAATATAGACGTGAAAGCAAAAACTTACAAGAGAAATATCTTGCAGTTTCTAGAAGCTTGACGCAACACTTAAGTCTTTTGACAGATTTTATACACCTTGTACCTACTCCTTGAGCAAAGATAGAATAAAAATAGACTATGTTAGTGCTAAGTTTTTACTTGTTACGGAGTATAGGTAGCACTTCCTGATTATACAAATTACATCCATTGTTTCGACAACAAAAATAAATTTCTGTACATACTTACAATTTAATACATGATTAATTTCAGTACTATAGTTCTGTGTATTACTACAGAACAACATTACGAATGATGTTACGCTAAATCACACATCATAGATAAAGTCATCTAAAACATCGAAAATAACAAATTTTGGAGTAATATTTATTAGCACACGTGTTTATTATTGTTACACTGGGATATAGGAATTATTAGTTTAATTATATGTATGTTTAGCAAACTTTTTTTCCGATAGGAATTAGAACAAAGAAGCCGGCCGGCGACCGAAAAAAAAAATGCCGGTTCGGAGCGGCTAAAGGACGTGCATCCCGCGTCACGAGCAATCGCTACTGTCGCGCGGGGCCCCCGCGCCGCCCGCGGAGAGACGCCCTGCACCCCCGGGCTCGGCCTTCTATAAATACCGCGGATACTTCCCGGCAGCGTCAGTCCGTCACAGAAAGCGACAGGGTTCGGGTGGGTCAGTAGAGCCGGGGGCGAGATACGAAGCCCTAAGGTTACGAGATCTGATGCAGTGCTAATCCTCGGACTTCTTCCTATCGATCTCTCACGATAACTAGTCGCCGGTAGTTCAGTGCGCATTCTCAGTACAAAAGACACTTGTGATATTTTTCTAGTATAAAGTTCCGATACGGAACGCTTTAAATCTCGGTTTTTTAAAAGTGTACAATATAAGTAAAAATTTGGAAAACATGGAGATCCTGCCTGTCAGCAGCCAGTTTAACGTCGGATTTAGTGGTGAAAAAGGTAAGGCTCGTTTTTAGTGATGTTAGACTTTCTATTTGCCGGAGAGGGAAGGCCGCTTTCTAACCGGCGCTCGTCAGCTGTTGCTAGGCGGCGCGCGCACTCCGCGTTGACGAAACTCGCTTGTTGTTGCGATACTTGTTTTATATGTTTGTGAACAATGTGGCCTGATGCAACAGCTGTTCGACTATACATCTACACATATTGGTATCTTTACTTATAAACTGAGATTATAACGGTGGTTCTCTTGTTGTAGCATGGAATACACCAACATGGCGAGAGGCGCCCGCGCCAGTTCCGACGGAGGCGGCGCTGGCACAGCGACTGGAAAGGGAGTTGCGCGCCGCCAAGGGTGCTAGTGAGCTGGCGGCCGCGGAGGTCCTGGTGCCAGCGGAGCTCCTGGCGAGGGCGGCGCGGCAGACCCTGACGTTGGCGGAAGGGGAGCCTTGCGGGTCGAGAGGCGCAGCCGTGATAGTAGACGTGGCAGGGCGACGCCTGGCCGCCTTCAAGATAGATCCCACCACTCTCACAACCCACGAGATACATCTGCATCTTGAGCACGATGACACTAACTGGACCAGTCTGTTGCCGCAATTCTTAAAGTGAGTATCCATCACACTAGTCAATAGTGCCAACTCTAAGAAATGCCACTGACTTCGAAATCTTAGGGTTTTATACACCTACGGCTGATTAAGAACTGGCAATTAAACAAAAAGTTTATTTACAAGTTCCAGTTATGCTATTATTTAGAAACTTATATTATCTCACATTGTATTTTCAATTTTTCAATTTTTTCAATTTTTACAAACCTTGAATTGATTTTAAGGCCCCGTATCGTTAGTAGCAAGTCTAGATCAATTTCGATGGTACTAAAGATATTCGTCCTTTTGCAGAAATTTAACGCGAGGCGGCACCATCATTATCAGCCCCCAGTTCACGATAGAGAAGAAGAAACTCTTCCGCAGCCAGTCTGAGTGAGCGATGAGTGAGTGAGTGATAAGAGTCGACTGATTGCCCTCCTCGATCTACGTATCGTTATTTTAACAAATATCAATATTATTATATGTATATTAATTATATTATATTTTTAATAAGAGAAAAAAAGCACAGCGTGATATCTAATGTAATATAGAGGCCGCAGTCGCCGGCGTCGGCTAGTGAGGTGAAATGCACTTTGTCTGCAAAGTGTCGATATTCGGTTCTAGCCGGTCGCCGGAGGCGGCGCGTGCGCAGGCGTGCGGCGGCTGGCGTCGATCTCTATCCCTCTCCCCTCTTGCAACCCTATCCCTCTTTAGCCTGGCGCCCCCTTCGCCCACCGCAGCGCCCGCCCCGTCCGCCTACGCACTACGTTAATCATTGTTCGTATTTTATGGGATGTGATGTGTGGTTGTGGTGGAAGCATGATTGGCGCGGCGGCATTCGGTGCGCACCATGATCTCAGCTGTCGCCGCGTGTGTGATATGCCCAGGACGTTTTAGTGTTACGTGTTCTTTGTTTCGAGTTCTATTCTCAAGTTGCGTAGATGGTGTAATACATGTGTATGTCATTGTATTTATTAGAGGCGATCCCAAGGGGTCAGATATGTGTTTTTTGTAATTGTACTAGTTCGTACATTTGTTTGTGATACTACTATAAAAAAAAAGTTTTAAGAGATGTATACTTTAACATAAGTGCACGGATATGTTGAGATGAAGCCGCGAAAGCGGAGGCAATAAGATGGGCCGTCGAAAGATCTCAGGTTTATATTATTATAGTTGTAATGAGTATTAAGTTATTTAAGTTAATATAAAGAGTAATTTTGTAAGATTGTTTTTATCGGCGTGGAATCAGACGCCCGCGGTTCGGCGGGTGATCAGTGATGAGATTTATGTACTAACAGTACCTACATGTTTGACGAGATGATGTCCAAATCGAGTCGGATGCATTTTCTTTATCCAGTGTATACATGTAACAGTTACTGTTTTAAATGGAAATCTAAGTGTCTGTAGGGTCCAGTGTTTTAAACGCACAATATTAATAGCACTAGCTCACTTTCATTGGAGAATTAAAAGATGTAAAACTTTCTAACCTTCAAATGTCGACATATAAAACTAACAATAAATGTATCAATTTATAATTGATATTTATGTCATAGGCAGTAAAAAATTGTAGAAATTATAAAAAAAAAAATACATAGTTTCAAATAATGTATGATGTGGTTTTCTTTCCCTGTTTTCATTTCAATTTATCACCTGCATGTCGCATAATATATACATTAATAAAAGTATAAGGCTTGACATAAACACGAGTTGAAAATAAATTTAAAACAAACTTGCATAACAAAACTACTCTCTGTATACGATATTGATTATAAAGTTTCCTATGAGTTTTACGAAAACACACCTATTAATGTCAAGCGCGAGATAACAAATGGCGTTGAATTAACATATATCACCATAAAATTCTAAGCTAGCACGAAAACAAAGAACTGGTTTTATCGAAACCGGTCTCTCGCAGTATGGGCGCATCACTGTTTCTTGTTTTGTACGAGGCTTGAAGACTTGCTGTTCTGTTGGTATATTGCAAAGTTGCCGAGATGGCCGCTCCCTTTATAGTACCTTTTTTTGTTAAACGCACTTAGCGCCTTCACCGCTCCTGGGTGGGGTCCAGTAGTGTGTGGGGCTCGCGACACATAGTGCCGAATACCTACAAAAACACCACGAGTGCCATCAGTGCCGCCTTTGGCGAGGTGTCCCGGAACAACAAATCATCTAGGCACCTCGCCCCTTTTCACCATGCACCTCCTCATTTATAAGATCTGATCTCATCCTGTTCTCTGCTTATAAGAGGGACACAAGAGGAACCCCCACGGTCTAATTAGCTTCACCTGGGTTGACCCAGGGGACTGAACTCCACCGCCACGATAAGGCTTGAACTATACCTGAGCTATATTTACATAAGCTCTTATATCGAGGTCGCACTTGCTCATAAATATATATATTAACACATTAGTTGTTTTATCATAACGGGCCCGATACAAGATATGGTTTCACAAACAAAACTTGTTCCGCTGTGTGACGTAGGAACTTCTTAATACTTACGACTGTCATTTTTCCCAGCTGTCCCAAGAGGCTAATGTTTTTTGCGCGTAAATTATGTTCCTCGCTCCAGCCTGAAAACTTTTTTTTAAACAGGCTTGGCTCACCACTAACTCCCACCACTGCTACTCCTGGACGCTACTGTGACGCCAGGATCCACTGTGAATCCTTTCATATGATCGCAGGGGAGCCCGAGGCCAAAAGCTAAAACTGTCTTAGGATCCGCAACGAATTTAATCAGTAGAAAATAGGAGGAGTAAGAATTAAGTCCAATTTCCCTCCCTAATCAAAGCGGAGGCTGCACAAGGTTACAATGACGTATACAAGCCGAGGAAAGAGGGGGCAACCTGGTGACGCCAAGCTGCTATACACCACGGAGATATTAAATAAACCTTAACTTTACAAATTTAATTTGTCGTTACTCGTAGTTACGATTTTTGAAAAAGTTTCAACGTATGAGGTGGTTTCTATAGCATAGAGGGGAAAACTGACAATTGTAGCCAACTCACGACTACCTACGCCCATACACATCCGCACAACTGACATGCAGATGAGACTCCTTTCAACCGGCTACCGGGTCCTAAACGACCTATCGAGTTTCGTGCGCAACTGACGGGAGGTGAAATGGATGTTCGTGGGTGTCGTTAGTCGAAAAAAAGCTCCGATTGCTTCTTTGTTTGTTGTATAATATATAAAAAAAAACGATTACTGTTTGGAGTATTATTTTTGTATTAGTCATTGATTTGTAAAAAAGTTTTGTGAATTAATGGTAGCAGGACGTACTTAAGGATTATTCTCATCTCCTATTGCAACGCTTCAGGAGTGACACCAATGTGACACCAAGTAACAACAAAAAATACGTACTGCTATCAACCGTATTGAAAATACGTACTGATACCATTGTTTTTTTGTAATTTGTAATACTGTCTAGTATTTAGGGTTCTTTAAAAACGCTATCGCTCACATGATACGCTTTAAGTGAAAGCTATGTTGACCGTTCCGAGCGGTTAATGTCTACGGGCGTCGGTAGTATATAAAAACCGCCAGCTACTCATTTTCCCCATTACACTATATTATAACAAAAAAATCACGCCTAATACATAAGCACTGTAGAGAAATTCCTAAATTTTTTTGTAGCTAATACGCTTTTGAAGTCTATCGAATTTATTAATTTATTTGATCACAAGCTGGCGCAGTGGTACCACAGATTGGATAGTCGTGCGTGTTGCGGAAGAGGCCGCGGGCTTAAATCCTGCCGGGTCATGGATGTTTATCTATTATGTGCACTTCTCTAACAAAAATCGCGCATGGCGTTAACCCATTACTTATCAGTTATTAGTTTAGTAAGAGGTAGTGCCATGCTACATTGTAACGGAATTGGGCCGGCACGACCGGGGGGTGCCTCTCGCTCAAATGGTACCGCCGTACCGTACATCTTCGGGTTGTACCGTACAAGTTGCGTGGTCCGTTGAAGGGGAGGAGAAGGAAGGGCAACGTATAGACGTGGTAATTTCATCTTCAAGTTGTCCATGGGTGTCGCTTTTATCTCGTTTGCCCCCCTATACTATAAAAAATAACAAATGGGCTCCATGATAACAACAATCAAATTTGTTATTATAAACATTCGGGATGCATCTCTCCCATCTGCTCTCCCTTATCTCACATACAAAAGTGGCGGGGGGTCCGATCCCTAATCAAGTCTCGTCGCCCGACGTGCACTCGTAGCATTCCGGTGCAGATGTATTGGGCTTCCCTTCGTTTCCACAGGGTAAGTTCAGGTCCGAAGAAAAAACAAAAAATAAGAGTGGACCGGTGGCGCCTCAGCCAAGATAATAATAGTTACTTAAGTTAAATCTAAATAGCTATAGGTATGTAATCTTAATATCTGCGGGAAAGCAAGGGGAGGGGGTCAGTTCCCCTATCAACCACAATCTCGCCTAGACCGATCTTACAGTGACCGATGGAGCTTCACAGGACACTTTCGTCAGTTACTGCTCTGCAATAAAAGAGGGATACCGACTGTGACACTCAGCGTACTAATCTTGTTAACAATTGCACTTCTTTTAAGCGAACAGAATGAAGCTGTCCACACATGATCTGCGAAGTTGGAACCGCACAAACTTCAAGTGTTCCGGTGATTTACGAAGCAAATTCGTAGGCGCCTGCTCAGACGTGATACTGAGTTACGGTTTGTTTATGATAGCAGCGTCCTGCGGTTTCACGCGCTTAAAGCATAGCACACATGTAACGGCTTAGCGTACTGATAACGAGCGTCGGCAATACCCGTCAGACATACCTAAACGTGTCAAAAGACAGGCAGAAGTCATTTAGCCCAATAGAAATTATCACCCAAAACTTATTTATAGAATGGCAAACACGAAGGAATAGCTCAACGACAGAGCGACACTTACACACTTTCTTTCCGTGCACGCGCGACCGCTTAGCGAAAGGTTGGCTAGAGATAGATCATTGCGTAGCACAGCTCCTTACCGGCCACGGCAACTTCGAAAGTAAACTTTTTAGCCTTAAATAGTTGCCTTCGCCTTTATGTGACTGCTCGACCGAATTTAATGAGTACGAACAGACTGCGCATTACATTATTTGGGAGTGTAGTCTTTGGCATAATGAGAGAACTACAATGTGAGATAATATCCATAGTGTTAGCGGGTCATGCATTTATATGATTTTGTCATAGCTGTTATTGGAAACACACGGGATTACCTCAGACATAACAACAGCTTAAACAATAACAAATTAAATGTGAAGTCATTAAGTAAGGTTTTTTAATCACTCCGCGGTGCATAGCAGCTGAGCGCCACCTGGCTGCCCAGTCTTTTCCCGGTCTGTATAAGTCATTGTAATCTTGTACTGCCTCCGCTAGAGGAAATTGAAATTACTTCCTACTATTTTCCACTAACTACATTCGTTGCCATAAGTCAGTTTCCTAAGACAGTTTTAGTTTTTGCCCTCGGGCTTCCCTGCGGTCATATCAAAGATTACACAGTGGATGTCGCTGTCGATCCTGGTGACACGGAAATAGCAAGGGTGGGAGTGAGTGGTGAGCCAAGCCCGTTAAAGAAAAGACCATAACGTGTGGGGGGGGGATCACGGGTGACCATGACCATGGTTGCTTTATTGTTAAAAGTAGTTTTATTGTAACACAGAGAAGGTGATATGTGCCTGGTGATAGCTGCAGAGTTCTTTGTGATTGGCGCAATTGTGCCGGTATAACACCTGTAGAGAATATCCTCTACAGGTATTATACCGGCACAATTGCGCCAATATAATATTAATATTACTATTGGTACTGCTAATACTCTTTGAAGATGACGAGCTATTCCATCCTTGAGTACTAGGTATTTTGTAAGTTTTTCCAATATAATCAAATAACTATATAAGCAATCGGAGCCTTTAGAGGACTACCGACGCACAACGACATCGTTAAGCTGATGCGTTGTCCACCTATCATCCTCCCAATGGACCACCGGCTATTTCCAGCACATTTCGGGGCTTAAATTTATAGTAGCGTTCCAAGCCGCAAATGAAATGATACTGTCGGTCAAGTTTCTGGTGAATTATATTAGCAACTTGGTCATGTCTATGTTGGCGTCAGTGTGTACTATTGCTTTGCATGCATTTGTAACGCACTGGATAATCTCTGGGGAGCTATTGCATTTCTTCATAGAATAGAGGGCAAACGAGAATCGGAGCCCCTTTAATATGCCAATGCGTTGCACTCCCCCCCTGCCAATGAGTTAACACCCCCCTGCCGGCTACTCCCAAATCGCACGGAACGCGACACTGAAGATGTCACTTTACGGCGTTATTACGTGAGCGAGAGGTACCTCCACGGTCGTGCCGGCTCAATTACGTTGCATCTCTTCATATCTCTTCCTAAAACCGTTTTCTAGAATTATCGTTATATTATTATTATAATTATATTAGTGTTGAGGAGAACCCCATACAAACGCGAGCGGTGTCGCCATGGGATCCGGCGCCCCTCACGCCATACTCGACCTGCACTTGAGGAGATCACTGAGGCTTGACTGCTCCGTGCAGCCTTCAATTTGACGGTTGTTTTCGTCGATACGGTTTGTTTGTGTGGATGTACATCAAATTAATGATTATCTAAATCGAAGTTGGTTTGTGCTCGTAATTATCACTTGTTATTGTTTACTGTTTGTAAAATCAGTGCTGACTGACATCAGACAGACAGAGAATCAGATCAGTGTAAAACTGTTGAAACTACCTAAGCGTTACTTTTTTTTGTAAAATCTATAACAACACTTTTAAAGTTGAAGAGTTTAATTGGTTGTTAATTAATGTTATAAATGAGAAATTTGTAAGTATGTTTGTTTTATTTATAGAATAGGGGGGCTAACGAGCCATCGTAATCGTTGTTACAACTACCGACGCCCATAAACATCCACATAACTACTATGTCGATGCGTTGTTCACCCACCTACTCACAAACCGCACGGAACACGACACCTTAGACGTCCCTTTACGGCGGTGTCGTGTGAGCTAGAGGTCGTGCCGGCCCAATTCCGCTGCGATCAGCATGGCACTACCTCTTCCTAAAATTTATTTGTTATTTGTTATTTGTTCAGGCAAAAATGAAAGGTGCCTTTGGGATGTATTTAATGCAAGTTACGTTATTTAGCAAGAGGTAGTGCCATGCTGCATTGCAGCGGAATTGGGCCGGCACGACCGGGGAGGTACCTCTCCCTCACATAATACTGCCGTCAAGTGACATCTTCAGTGTCGCGTTTCGTGCAGTTTGTGATTAGCCGGTGGCCCATTGGCGGGGAAGGGGGAGGGCAATGCGTCGGCATAGTATTTATGTGGATGTTCATGGGCGTCGGTAGTCGTAAAAGGACTATAAAAAGAAAGACCAACTACTTATTAATAAAAAACTTGATTAGTGTGTAATCTAGATTTATAAGTTTTCGTATTTTATAGAAATATGTGACTTAGATAGGAGCCTGATATACTTACTTTTATGACAAAGATATAAAGAAATTTTATCATAATAGAATATTGCTAAACTTTAGTGTAATTTTCGATCGATTACCGCCTACGAAACAAAACAACGTCATAAAAATAATTTAAA
This sequence comes from Eumaeus atala, assembly GCA_017140195.1. Taxonomy (NCBI): domain Eukaryota; kingdom Metazoa; phylum Arthropoda; class Insecta; order Lepidoptera; family Lycaenidae; genus Eumaeus; species Eumaeus atala. The sequence goes on from JAFELO010000125.1 coordinate 1,836,167, forward strand.
TATGCTGGGACACACAATAGAAGTGTAACTTCATCGGATAATCGGACAACATTCAAGGCCAAGGAACTTGGCAACGGTGTATTGTCTATCCCCTCCACGCGACCGTAGCGCTTTCTCGTGATAGAAAAAACTTACTGCCCTCCTGTTAAGAAGTTTCACTTCAATTTATTGAAACATAACGAAGTTCTAGTCCAGATATCATAATTTGTATACATCTATTTACACAATATCTATAATTGTTTATGTGTGTATTATATATATATATATATATATACATATATATATATATATATATATATATATATATAATACCACCGCACCACAGGGCCATGCATATTTAAAAAAAATCACTAAAAGACTGATTTCAATAATTAATAATGGATTGCAGATCGGACTACCGGCTACTTAAACCTCACAAAACACGAGAGCAAAGCAGACACATAGCAGTTCATTAACGCATACGAGGGGCCCAATTCCACTGCAATGCATGCTGTATTACATCGTACTGAAATAGTTACATACAACAACTAAAATAGAGGCTGAGCTTCCTTTGAACGTGCTATGTTGGGTGTTTCTCTGTCCGACAGAATTCGTTATGAAGGTAGAGAACTAAAGTATCCGTTTACACGCGAAAAATAGACTCGCTGTAGTGGCAATGGGTTGGTGACACACACAAAAGAACAAATGGCAGATGGGCCAGTAAGGTTCAGGAGTGGAGGCCGCGTTTATAAAAACGAAGTGTTTGTTGGTCGACCGTACTCCAGGTGGGGAAACGATCTCCGTGCCGTAGCCGGTCCGGGATGGATGCAAGTAGCAGAAGATCGGTCGTCTTGGCGTTTATTGAAAGAGGCCTACGTCCAGCAGTGGACCGATAAGGGCTGATAATGATGACGATGATGAGGAAGAGGGGTGGGACCCTTATCCGTCATCACCCGGCTGTTACAGCCCTCAGTTACTACAGTTTCTCATCCCCTATCCGTATCCATGAACGACAAGTCGGCTGAGCTACTCACACCCAAGTGGGACAAGGCTTACTCATAATTAATGGAAGCTCTCAAAATAATCTCCTGAAATTTATTTGACATTTTAATTACCGCTCTAAGTCTGTCTTCCAAACTTGTTAACTGAAAGATTTTAAGCGTCCTGTGGGTTCCGTCTGGTGTTACACCAGCTCAGTATTCATGAAATTGTGGCGCAGGTAAATAAGTAACAAACTTATTATTTTCTCTCGATCGGCTGGTGGGGTGAGTTGGTAACTGGCGGTTAGTCCGCGTGTTACCGCGAGTTCGACTCCCGCCTAGGTCATGGATATTAATGTATGTATTATACCTGTATTTCTATAATGTTAATCTTAAACATATAAAATTTATTAAATTTATAAAAACATTAAGCGTATTTCCGTTGCCTAGTACCTGTAACACAAGTACTTACGATAATTACAAAAACGCTAGGTCAACATCCCCACCATGGTTCAAGCCTTGTCGTGGCGGTGGGGCTTAGTAGCTTGGGGTGAACCCAGGCGAAGCCAATTGAATTGGGATCGTTGCACCCCTCTTATAAGAAGAGGCGAGTAAAGATCAGGAGGAGGAATCGCTCTCGGTACCACTCTCATAGGAAGAGGGAACCGAGAGCAACAGGATGAGGTGCTTATAGGAAGAGGGAACCGAGAGCAACAGGATGGGGTGCTTATAGGAAGAGGGAACCGAGAGCAACAGGATGGGGCGCTTTTGCGCACGGCGCGAGGGCCGAGGATGGGTACCACACCCCGTAGCACTGTCCCAAAGTCGGTGGGGTTATCCTGTAGTGCGGGGCAACCCCATCTGTGGAGGTGGAGTTGGTCCCTCAGGGCACTATCTAGCCGTCGAGGTGTCCTGATGATTAGATGTTCCGGGGCGCCTCACCAAAGGCGGCACTCCTGGCACTCGCGGTAGTTCTTGTGGCTATTCGGCACTGTCACGTGCCGCGAGTCCCACACGCCACTGGACCCCACCCAGGGACGGTGAAGGCGCGTAAATGCGTTTCCCCGCGTCAACAAAAAAAAATTATTTATGTACTAATAATATGATAATATGTAACATGCTGTAAATATAAAGAAACCTCGTCAGCTACAATACCTACAAACCTGAAATTTGAGAGGTTTTTTTGCGAAACACCACGTTGTGAGGGTGCGTTTTTGGGGGTGGAGTACGCAGACGAAATCGCGAGCGACTACTATTCCCTTTATAACGATCTCTTAGCCGAGTTTCAGGTGCCGCCATTATCACTATCGAGACCAATCAACATTAAGTGCAGAATGTAGGACTGGGACAGCGGGTGACGCCGTCCCGTCGTTTCAGATCACGTGGACGATACACGAAGGGGTCACGCACACGGACTAAAGGTGTAGATAAAATATATAGAATAATGGTATCTATGCGTGTTCGGTCCAATAGATAACAATAGATATAGATTATTTATAGACGGACTGACAGGTGAGGCCTACAACTCATCTACTCTAGATTTAAAATTAAAGTACAAAACATGAGCTAACTAGAAACGAACTGCATAGTGTTATATGTTATCTATACTAATAATCTAAAGCTGAAGAATTGGTTCGTTTGAACGCGTCAATGTCTTTTTGCGTTGAATAGTCCATTTGTCTATATATATATATCATGTCGCTACGACAAATAGGAGCGGAGTTACGGCGGAGTTAGTGTTAGCGGCGCTCACAGGTATCCACATATTTGTTATGTAGCCTTATGGCCATCCTTATTTCCTCCTCAATGGGCCTTCGAAAAATCAGAAGCCGTACAAGCACAAGCCGCACAAACACAAGCCGTACAGGCACAAGCCGTACAAACACAAGCCGTACAATCTCAAGCTGTACAAACACAAGCCGTACAAGCCCAAGCCGTACAAACACAAGCCGTACAAACACAAGCCGTACGAACACAAGCCGTACAAACACAAGCCGTACAAACACAAGCGTTACAAACACAAGCCGTACAAACACAAGCCGTACAGACACAAGCCGAACAAACACAAGCCTTACAAACACAAGCCGTACAAACACAAGCCGTACAAAAACAAGAGCCTTACAAACACAAGCCGTACAAACACAAGCCGTACAAACACAAGCCGTACA
>JAFELO010000125.1:1847712-1859669 GCA_017140195.1 Eumaeus atala
ATCACTCAGTGAGTGGTATTTCGCTTTTGTATACATAGAGGAGAAGATTATTTAGCACAAAATTAAATAACGGATTAGGATTAAACTTACCAAAGACATCATGTGTCGCATTAAGAGACGGCTGCAGTGTTTCGCCCGCTTTGAAAGATTCCGGGCCCAATTGCGGGAACGAATGAAGTGAGAACAACTATTTTCTCTTTATAGAATAGGGGGGCAAACGAGAAATCGCAGCCTTTTACGACGACCGTCGCCCATGAACATCCACATAATTACTATGCCGATGCTTTGCTCTCTTCCTCTCTCAATGGGCCACCAGCTATTCACAAACCGCACGAAACGCGACACTGAATATGTTACTTTACGGCGGTATTATGTGAGCCGAATACAACTAGTGAAGTGAGGGCCACTGGTTGTATAGATGTTTTATAGGTGGTCTCCAAATTGCTGCTTGGTTGTCCTCTTATGCTTTAAAAGTGGTTCGTTTAGTCCAATGTCTCCTGGGGTGATTCGTCCCAGGGCTAAATGAATAAGCGTGTCAATTGTGATGAAGGTCCAGGACAAATGTCTGCCGCCTGCAGAGTTGACGCGTCTGGGCTTGTGAAGATGATTGATACTTGTTAACGGCCAGTTTAATTGTAACATTGTGTCAATTGGAAGTTAATTTGTTATACGTTTTAATTATACGGGAGGTTATTATTAACTTGAGATTTTGTAACTTTTTCGGAAGGACCTGCTACCGGTTGGCGACGCTATTGCACCCGCCCCTACAGTTTCTTTATAGAATAAGGGGGCAAATGAACCTTCTGGTGACTACCGACGCCTATTGATGTTGGCATGTTTGTTACGCAGATTCGTTGCCCTCCTATGATCCCCCCATCAGTGGGTCACCGGATACATACAAACTGCACGAAACGCAACAAAGGCACTGTCACTTTACGCCGGTATTATTTAGGCCAAATTATGCTGCAATACAGCGTGGCACTACTTCTCCACTGCAGAAGAGACTTCGGTCCCTCTTTGAGGAAGTCATCCTGAGCTGTGGGCTCCACAGTACCCTTGCGTCCACAATACTTTCACAGCACCCTTGCTTTCACAATACTCTTGCTTCCGCAGTACTCTTGTTTCCACATTAACCTTGATTCCACAGTACACTTGCTTCCACAGTACCCTCGCTTCCACTGTATCATAGGCTAAAAATTTTAGGCTACTTAAAATTGTCATAATCATAAATTTTGAAAACTTATTTTACGAGTAATAGACATATCTCCAAAAACAAACTTTATAGAGTGATAATTTAACACTTATAACATTTTTACATTTCCGCAAACCGCTTAATGATAATTGTTATTTACGTTTGCTGTTCTTCTGTCTTCCGCACGGCAACACGGGTTCTTGTTGCGGAAATTGTATATCTTTATCTAAAAAGAAACAATTTTTAGGAAAGCCTATCTTTTCAAAGTGGTTTTGGCCGAGATTACTTAAAAGGATCAGTAATTTTTGTTGCTCGGGTATTAATTAGCAATCGTATTATCCGCTGATAGGGGGCTAATTTGGTGACGGGAGAAAATGTGTTTACACGCCATCACCAGCCCTTAACCAGGACCCATCCTGTTGGTGTGTGAGACTCGCAGCACGTTATAGTGCTGAATACCCAGTAAAACCACCGCGAGTGGCATCAGTGCCGCCTTTGGTGTCGCCAGGAATTTAAATCAGGGCACCACGACGGCTGGTCAGTCCTGAAAAGGACCGACACCACCTCCACGAAGGTTGTCCCGCACAACAGGGCAACCCTACTAACGGGATAATGCAATTTTATTTTATTTTTTATTTCAAGCAAATGTATCTTTACAAAACGTGCTGACTCCTGGACTAGGATATTCTGTATCCCAGGGGATATTTCTTAGTCGATGTGTACATTATTATTAAACTACTGCAGTTACTCAGTTACTTATAGGGTACAATATAATATAGAAGTTCAATAGTAGACAAGTGTTTGAGGGAGTGTGCGTGTGTATGTTTGGGAGTGTGTGTGTTTGGATGCGTGTGTGGGTGCGCGTATGTGAATGTGTGTGTGCGTGTGTATTTGACTTTGTTTCGGGAATGCTACCGAACTCGTGTCATTATTTCATTACTTGACTACGGCTAGTAGACTTTCTGTTTGTATATAATCAAGTTGCAATGGCCATCATAATATATATTTTCTATATTTAGTTAATTTGAATTAAAGTTGCAATCGTGCCCCCTCTTTTCCCCATGCGCAAGAGCGCCTCCTTTTGCACTTTAGTCCCCTTTTCTTATAAGAGGAGTACAAGGTTGAAATAAAGCGACTAACGGCGATCATAGTAAGAAGTTGCACCATGTTACATTGCAGACCAATTGGGGCGGCACGATTGGGGAGTGACTTCTCGTCCTTAACACCGCCGCGAAGTGACAGCTATGTTATCGCGTTTCGTGCGGTATGTGATTGCCTGTGCTCTATTGGAAAGGATGGAATACAACGAATTTACTTAATATTTATGCGGATATCTATGGGCGATCATCAAAATGCTCCAGCTACTCGTTCGTATATAGTGAGTCCTATAAAAAAATCAACATTTTATCCCAATATGTCCGTATAATGGCGCCACCGGCGAAACCGCGGGGCGCAGCTAGTAAATTAATTAAAATCATTAAAATTCTTAATATACCAGCTGGGCGGGTGCTTTCAGTTTTATTTTTATTGCAAGTTCTAGAAGTCAACAAATTCGCCACCCCCGCTGTGTTATTCCAAAAGTTTTAATTTCTGTTTAAGAGATGTTTGGCTCATTGACTTTATCGTGAGATTCTTGATATTAATCAAATTATTATGATTTCTGGTATTTTTGGACGTTTATGGACAAAAATCAGCAAAACGAGCGCAGTTTACTTTCCTTATGATCAGTAATCACTGTAATTAGTTCTACTAATAGTAAAAGTGTCAAAGTTTGTGTGTGTAAATGTGTGTAAATGTGTGTAAATGTGTGTAAATGTGTGTAAATGTGTGTAAATCTTTTACGCAAAAAACACTGCTCTGATGGCAATCCGCATCTCGAGCAACGTAAAAATATCCCAAATAATTTGAAGAGTTTTCTTGGAAGAGATTTTGCTAAAATTATGGGCGTCATCTATACTTATCACAAAATAGAGTCCCTATGTTATCGAAATCTACTCAATGTATTTTCGTGCTGTTTCCGCCAATAGATTGAACGATTCCCGAGGAAGGTATTAGTGTATAATTTCTTCGCGAATGCAGCCAGGGTGGCTTGCGAGTTAATGATAATATTTAAGCCTATGATGTGCTTACACGAGCAATAGAAATTGCTCAATCGTCAGTTTGTCGACTCGTCAATTGTGACTTCTTCAATTGTTAAGCAATTCACGACACCGGCTACAAGGACCCAATTTGTGTGTCACAAACATATATATGTATGTATGTGATCGATTTTCTCAAGTCTACTGGACGGATTCTCATGTAAATTTCACTTAAGGATAGAGCGATTGACGAGGCCGGTAATCACGAGCGAATCCAGAACTCGATGGTAAATTGGTTCGTGATATGCGTCGCTCATCTCGACGATATTGAATGATAATTGTTTATTGTTCGAGTACACAGCTCGAGCAAACTCTCCTCACCAATTTTCCCTAAAAGCATCAGGATTAAAACGTTTCCACGAGGCGTGGGCAAACAGTTAAATATAACCCATCTGCGCCCTGCACCAGCGACGCTCGTCTCATATTTACACTTCCACACCCATATATACAACGCATCCACTGTCTGATTGAGTCTTATTGTTGTAACATGTCTTGTACAAAACCAGCAATGGATGTTGTGTAGCTCGATTGAAAAGCGTTGGGTTAAAAAACAAGTGTCGCAATGTTGGGCTCGTAGATTCACAGTTAGGCAGTAAACAAGACGATTAAGTCGAATTGATATTAATAGCGGGCACCTTCCGTCCGTCTGTTGCTATGCACCCAATAGCATCTATTTCTGTAGCATATTTATTGGGTAAGGATTGAAAGTTCTGTAATATAATGAGTTTAGAGGGACATTTCATTAGGAATACCTACACTTACTTAGCTAGCTATGCCAAATGTTTCACCTGCGACACTAAGAAAACCATTGATTTTGTGTTTATCCAGTTTGTAAACTTATTCAATGATTCGGTCCAAGTAACATCCTCGTCTGTTATTTTAAAATAGGGAGCTGATAGTAACTTAAAGAGGTTGCAAATAATAGTGTGAAAAAATATATAAAATATAAGTATTAAATAGTAAAGGATATGTAGAGCCTTGGGGAACAAACCTGTTGAAACCAGACTCTACTATAAGATCCAACATAGAACCCTGAGAAACAACGCTGTTGAAGCAAGACTATTGTAGGCCTCACTAAAGAAGCTTGAGGAACACGTCTATTGAAACTAGAATTGTGGGAACCACTAAGGAACCTTGAGGAACACCTCTATTGAAACTAGACCATTGTAGGATCAACTAAAGTACCTACAGCTTACTGTAGGACCCACTAAAAAAACCTGGAGGAATACCGATATTGAAACTAGGCTACTGTAGTATCCACTAAAGAACTTGGGGAACAATAGACGTGTTCTACTCAAACTAGACTATTGTGGGACCCACTAAAGAACCTTGAGGAACACCTCTATTAGAACTGGGCTAGTAGGACCAGTAGGAATTATTTAGATGGATTATCATCACTTCACGGCAGTACGGTATGTAGCAGAGGGGGAAAATAGCAATCAAAGCCATTTGGTGGCTATCGGTCTCCATTAACCCTCGCATACGCAGGTGCGTTGCCGTCCTACAGGGCAACTAGCAACTCAAAAACCTCGTGAAACGCGTCGTCATAGGTGACATTGCTTTGGTATTATGACGCATCGCTGTCACGCCGGCCTAATTCCGTTGCAATAAAAATGGCATTCTTATACCTATGCCAGCAACCAAACTGGGTACCACTGTCCTTGCTCGGTACACAATCAGATCTATTTCGAACAGCGTTCGCGAGTTATCAATATATTTTAATATTAATTTTATTACACCAAATGTACGCGCTCGTTAAATAGCTATATCAGTATCGCGAACTGGTTATTTAACGCACAGCACATAGCCCGGCGAAGCGATAAGCGGAGCGTAGTAATGTGATCACGCGATATCGTTGCTATTACAGAGTCTTTCACAGATGTCTGGAAGTTTTTATGAAAGGTTATCAAAGAGGTATGATAATTTCGCATAATAATTATGAATGCATAACCTATTTAGACAATTGGTTACAAATAATATAAATGCGAAAGTTTGTACAGATATTTGATATTCTTTTACGCAAAACTTCAGAACGGGCTCGATTGAAGTTGGGCATGGGTGAAGTATAAAAGTCGTTTGAAGACTGAATGGTTCCCTTGGGATGCATTTCATACGTCTTTACACGGTTACGCTTTTAAGCATTTCCAGTCTTCAGGGCGCTGCGTACCTAAACATGTTTCATTACTTGTAAAGACAAATTATAGATAATTACTATTCGAGCAAAATTGTGGCAAATGAGTAAATAAAAGGCACTCAAAAAACGTGGTGATGAAGACCGCTTTACGCTCCGCGTGGCAGCCAGTTCCCCGCCCGCCCATCCTCGCGCTATCATAATCCTCTGCCCCAGTTATTTGTAGAGCGTAATCAGAGTGTGCGCGAGTGTGCGTGCGCCTGTGTGCGTGCGCGTGTGTGCAATGATTGAATGACTTGTTTACTTTGTTTTAAATAGAGACCAAATGTGGTGAATTAAGGGAGAGCGCACCCGTGTTGTTAAGGCGGTTTCCACGTGATTGGGATAGGCATCATCAGCCCGGGTTGGGCGTTTAGGTTAATTTTAATACAACTTCGAACCTGCTGGGTTGATAACGATAGCTTTGTGATATATGTAAACCAATCAAGAATGTCGGGCATCTTTGTATATGTAGTGCGCAGATACAAGTGCAATAGCTATTCCTTGATCCTACTATGCCTATGGGAGGGCAGTCAGACACAAGCGGAGAGAAATCGTACTTTCCTAGGCACGGGCGTATAGCATTGCTTAATTGTTCGGCTTGTTGTTTGAAATTGATAAATCCCAACATTACGTAAATATGAGACATCAAAATCCCAACATTTTCTTTTTCGTCAAACGCGGAATTTGAACCAGCGATACGTTCACCCACCTATGTGGTTGAACGTACCACTGGGCAACGAGGCAGTTTAGTTCTATACTAATGATGAATAAGGTCTAATGATTCCAATTTCTTCTACCTGTCGTATGCATAATATAGAATATTAACATCTTTATTGTATGCTAGCTGAAGTCCAAGACTTCTAATTCCTATTACGCCCTGTGTTGCCCAAGCTTAAAGAGCTCATCAAAAACTTTTATTCCAATCCGTCTATTAACATTAATATGTACAAGTAGACAAACATACGAACCTACATTTTCTCCTTTTTTTACTACAGTTCCATTATCACCCTATTTATTTATTCTCTGAAAACTATTAAATGTACAGACACACTTTTTAATTATATGTACAGATAGATTATTATATGTATAGAAGAGGAAGGTAGAGCGGTTATTCAGGTAAATCCGCGAGGCACTGCTAGTAATAATAATAATAATAATAATAATAATAATAATAATAATAATAATATTGTGATTTTTTTTATATTTTGGGGCGCAAACCTGTATACGTAGTCTTTTCATGACTACGCCAATAAACATCCGCAAAGATGTTACTAAGATGCCTTCCATCCTCCTTTCCATGGCTACCAAATCACACCGCACGAAACGCGACGCTGTCCCTTTCAACGTCCACTTAGCCGCTGCCCATTATTTACAATTAGCTCTCATGATGCTCATCCGGATTGTTTAAGTGTTTCTATGGGAGACATAATTCACTCAGAGTGAGTTGGTTTAAAAATAATCCTTCAATTAGACAATCTACGGCTCTGGGACTCAATTGTACCAATTTATCTAGTGGCGCTGTACTATATAGTGTGCTCCGGCTAGTACTGGAGTGTATCCTTGTTACGCGTATACATTGCTGGTTTCCTTAATGATATACTAGCAAAGTATAGAACTTTCTAAGTAGTATTTCAGCATGTGTTAATACTTAGTGAGATACTCACCGCCATAAACTAAGATAAAATAATGTTAAACTTCTATTATTTAGGTAATTCAATTTCGGCAACACGTAAATTTAATGAAACCTTTTATTTGTTAATAGAAGTTCTTTGAACTTGTTGTGATTTGATACTCAATGAAATCCAAATGCGTCAAAGAGGCAAACCCTGATTTATATTAATACCAATTATGCCCGGTAGCTTAAGCCACGTAAAATCTTTCTTATGGGAACCATTCAGATTATCGGCATAAGGAAGTATTTTTTTTGCTGTCATCCAAATCCATTAAGTAGTTTGCGTAATAGAATAACAAACATACATACTAATTTTCGCATTCTTTTTTATTGAATAGGGGAACAAAAGAGTAATGGGAACCTTTTTACGACTACCGACTCCTATGTACATCCACATAGTTACTATGCCGATGCGTTGCTCGCCTTCTACCCCCCCCCACCAAGTGGGCCATCGGCTACTCACAAAACCCAAGAACACTGAAGATATCACTTTACGGCGCTATTATGTGAATGAGAGGTACCTCTATGGTCATGCCAGCCTGATTTCGTTGCATGGGACGATGCGTTGTCATGCATTATGTACGACATTACCTCTTATGCAGCTTGTCACTACCTCTTTCTAAAATTTTACAATATTATCAGAATTTCATTACACTTTCACATTGTGCACACACAATCTCGTAAAAATCCACAAAATCTACCCGCAAGGTCACGATAAAACCAGCAGTGGACTGGAGACAGATATAAAACCACACAAACTATTTATATGTGCTAGTACATGGTGTTGTGCGAACACAATTTGTTATTTATATTCACAATTAATTAACTTCATGCAATTAGTTATACTTGTACTCGCGTACACAACAGTTCCTGATGTTATAACGTAATGCCCTCGTAATACAATAGTACCTGATGACTTATCACTGTAGAGAATTATAGATAGAGGAGAGGAAGCATCGGCAGGCCTAGGACGGGGATTGCATTTTGGACTGATTTATGCTGACGGAAGTGTCTACCCCCACCATGGCTCGAGCCTTGTCGTGCCGGTGGGTTTCAGTAGCCTGGGGTGAACTCGGGCGAAGCCAGTTGAATTGAGGGGGATGCTCTTTGCAACCCTCTTATAAAAAGAGGGGACAAAAGAGAAACATGACGAGGTGCTTTCGCGCAATGGGCGAGGACGGGAACCTCACCCCATTGCACTGTCCTAAAGTTGATTGAGTTGTCAAGCTCAAGCTGTGGAGGCGGAGTCGGTCCCTTAGAGGACTGACTAGCCGTCGAGTTGCCCTGACGATTTGGCACTTCACCAAAGGCGGCAATGATGGCACTCGCGGTAGTTTTTGTGGGTATTCGGCACTATAATGTTAATACATTATAGTGTTAATAAATATAAAAAGGTTATTCGAAGTGGTCGCCATTGCTTGCAACACAGTTCTCCGAAACGTTGAGGCCAGTTATCAATAGAAGTATGCACTCTTTCCATGGGGAAACTCTTCACTACCAATCATACGGATTGTTTTCGGGACTCCAAATTATCATGGCGTTTAGAGCAAACTGCACTCTCGAAAACTGACCATAAATCATAATCCAGAGGTTTAAGGTCGGGACTAGATGAAGGGTAACGTCAGATCTTATCAAGCCCTGAACGTTCGTTTTAACCAAGATTGGGTGGATCGAGCTTTCTGATCTGGTCCCGAGTCTTGTCGGAAGGGCCATACTTGGTTATTGAACATGGTGTTGTTATTAATGGGTTAACTACCTTCTCAATAATGGTATCTTAATGCACTTTTGCCGATGCCCTGATACCTTTTCACAAAAATATGGCTAAGTCAATCCTTCGTAGCTAACACCACATCAAACCAACACTGAAGTCAGATAATGCCGACGTTGCGCTCTGCCCTTCCCTTTTATTTATTCTCAAAGCTCTTGCTTTTAAGATATTGTGCACGTACTGTGGTACTCTCGGGAATTGGGCCGGCACGACCGGGGAGGTACCTCTCGCTCACATGATACCACCGTAAAGTGACGGCGTCACTGTCGCGTTTCGTGCGGTTTGTGAGTAGCCGGTGACCCATTGGTGGGGGGATGATAGGAGTGCAAGGCATCTGGGTAACAATCATGCGAATTTCCATGGGCGTCGGTAGTCATCAAAAGTCTCCAAATGCTCGTTGGCACCCCTCTGCTATAAAAAAAACATTTTTACTAAGAAGATATCGGTTTTTAATACACTTGTATTGTCCTTGTTGTGAAGCCATACTGTATTGTAGCCCAAATGGGCATCACGACATGCCATCGCTTTTCATGTGGTATGTGAATTTCATGTGACCCACTAGAGGGTGGTTGTGGAAGGAACGCACATGTACATTTAATTTCCAGCAGACACACTTTTCGTGCAGTTTGCGAGTTTTCTGCGGCCTCCGGGGAAGGGAGGAGGATGACAAAACGTACGCATAACAATTAAGAATGCGATTACTCGTTTGCACCATTATAACAATCTCCAATTTTTTTCCATTGTTTTTAATAATTGCTATGAATATATAGAAAACGGCCGTTGGTGACTACAAGTCATAAGTGTATAGGTACAGTCTTGGCGGCCATAGACATCTGCACCGTAAGACCTACGAGAGTTTATTTGTGTTATTCTAATGAAAACAAAACAAAACAGTTGCTTCAGCTAGATCGGTTACTTTGTAGTAGGTATTAGGGGCAATCGAGAAATCTCCCTGCAGCAGCCGTTCCTTTGATCGATCGGTTGTCTTGGCGTTCGTTGAGAGAGGCCTATGTCCAGCGGTGGACCGATAAGGGTTGACAATGAAAAAAAAAGGGAAAGAAAAATCAGTGCTATTAGTAATCAGTCATAGCTCTGTTTGCTCCTTTGCCTTTATGTTTCGTGCGCATAATTTTAAGTCCGCATAAGTTTAAAGCAGACTCTTCAATGGATCTTCAAAATCACATGAATGCTTCTTCTTAATTACTCCTTACAGGAACGTGTGTGTATATGCGGATGTCACTGGGCGACGGTAGTGACTAAATGGCTCCGATTACTCGTTTGGCTCCGTTATAGAAATAACATGTCGCTTATGGAAAGAGGTTTATATCGAGCAGTGGGTCTAGACTAATTATACCCCGTTGGTTTAATGCTAAACCTAGTCTCGTTGACAGCCTCGTGGTCTAGTGGTAAATGTGGTTAAACAAACCACAGTCGTGAGTTCCTGGGTTCGAGTCCCGGGTCGGGCCAGTGCCATTGGGATTTTTCAAATTCTAATAAGATTCTCAAGTCAAGAAGTTGTGGTGTTACACCCCCGTGCCTCGGAGAGTCTCTGGTCGTGGCGGACTGCCGTCCAACCGGAATAGGAGCATGAGGGAACACGGAGTGCCCGCGCACACACTTGGGCACTGTAATATGTCCTGCGCAGTATTCCGATTTCCATAGGGATGGCCGCCGTGGACCAAATTCGGCTAGGACGACATGATTATAGGCTCGTAGGCAACACATGATAACATCAGACGAGTATGTATGTGTGTATTTATATCTGCACTCAACTTGTGCGCCGTCGTATCTATCTGTGTGTTACGTGCTGGTATCGTGTAAACATGTTATGACACGTCTTAACATTATCAACATCGATATATATTTGTTTATAGCATAGGGGAACAAACGAAAAATCGTTTTCTACGACTACCGACGTCCATGAACATCTGCATAATTACTACGCCGATGCGTTGCCGTGCGAGATAAACGTCAAAGACCTTGGCGGGTTTCTAACCTGCGACCTCTGGCGTAACGTGTGCGGCCTGCCCGTTTGCCTATTCTTCCCGCTCAAAATGCATACTTTCAATTTCCTAGCTATATACGAACATATTTGCCTATTAACACAGTCAGCTAAAATGCATTTAAGAATATGTATCTGCTGTACGGATTTCTAAAATGAACTTAAATAAAAGCACCACCGACCCAGTTAAGTAATAATAATATAAAAGTTAATTGAAACACAACAAGTTCGTTGACACACGCCACCAGCCCTTGACACGGTTAGCGTTCGCCAACTCGGCTCTAATGGTTAAATTAACTTTAAATTTTACATAATGGTTCTGGCAGCCAATTCTAATAAAACCATTACTAGACATCCTATCCTAGTTCTGTAGCAATTTTCATAGTACACTAGCAGTCCTACCGGCTTCGCACGGATATTTCACGAAATATGGCAAATATTCATTGATTTATAAAAATATAAAAATTATAAATTCGTGGTAATGGTGACTCCACATAATCGTAATGACAACAAATTAAATGTATGACAGAACAACATCTATCGGGACAGCTAGTTGTCAATGACTTCTGTAGCTAATAAGAATTTACTCTAAAATTCTCTTCACAATTTTGGAACTTTATCGAGGCTTCATAATGATGAAATCTTTTTAGAAAATGTTATGTAGCCCATGTTTGTCACAAATTATCTGTTTCTGGTGGTAATTATTTTTCAAATCGGTCCATTAGTTTCCGTCGCATTCAAAGCAAACAAACAAACAAAAAAGAAACAATCAAATATCTCCTATTGATAATATATTATAGTACATATAAGGAGATAAAGAAAATGAAAGGATGCTTCTGGAGCGACCGATTGGCGCAGTGATAAAGTAAGCGGGTACGCCGAGCGCGTATATTCGAAATATCTATATAATATACGTATTTCTTTAATAGAAATCTCTAATTTATAAAAGTTATCTAGTACCTGCACACAAGTCCTTTTCATGCGTTGCGGACAGTTTTTAGTATTCCCTCGG
>JAFELO010000125.1:1860740-1872997 GCA_017140195.1 Eumaeus atala
TAAAGGCCGCAGCGGCTTAGTCGCTATTACACCCCCGATTGCCGAGTTCGACATGCGGTCTAGGCGGCCACCTAGGCTCCTAGAAATCAACAGTAAATGTATTCCCCTGCTTCAATAAAAAAAGTGTAGCCAATATTTTAAGACTATATCTTCTTGTTTCTAATTTATGATTGAGTAAGTGGTTTGGGCTGGGAGGCACCTCTCGCTATTATAACTCTGTCGCATTTCGTGCAGATTATGTGTTTCTGGTGGACCATCGGAAGAGGGAAGGAGGAGGTAGTCACGAAAAATTTGTACTATCCCTCCATAAACCACCTGCCAAACGCGAGGCCAAACGGGTAATGAACGCTAAAATTAACAAAGAAATAATTGTTTAATCTGAAGGAAGCGACACACTCGTCCGTTATCAGCGTCTGGCTCTGCAAAACAAAGTACATTACGCAACGATAAGCGCAATAACAACTTGATTCGTCACACGGATACCGAACGCCCAATTCTCGAACAATCTATTCTTTCTTTTGTCGTCTTCAGGTCTACTGGAAGGCGGAAAGATGCTCTGTTCAAAGGTCTACTGGAAGCTGGAAAGATGCTCTGTTCAAAGGTCTACTGGAAGGTGGAAAGATGGTCTGTTCAAAGATCTACTGGCAGGCGGAAAGATGGTCTGTTCATAGGTCTACTGGCAGACGGAAAGACGGTCTATTCAAAGGTCTACTTGCAGACGGAAAGATGGTCTGTTCAAAGATCTACTGGCAGACGGAAAGAAAACAGACCATCTGTTCAAACTTGGAAAAATACCCGTTTTTCAAATGTGCTATTGCTTCATTCCAGCCGTATCGAACCGACGTGACCGCAGAGGTCTCTCGCTCACACAGTACCGCCTTAAGATTAGAGATATACTGTCGCGTTGCCTGTGATGTGTAAGTTTCCTGTGACCCAATGAGGGGTAGGCAAATGCGGATATCTCGTCTGCATAATGTTTTTGCGCGTGTTTATGCGAGTCGGTAGTCACCAGCAAGCATCCATTGGCCCCAATAGCGACTACAAAAAGATGAATATTGCTGAAGATTCAGGAATTTTAGGTTCGGTTTGTATCTATCGTCTGATAAATACTTTATACCTACATTGTTCACGATTTACACTACACCCTAGCAATGTTCTGTAATAACATTTATTGATTTCTCGCGGCCAGGCAACTATTTACTCTTCAATATTTGTGGTAGATTACGAATTACAATAGAGCAAACATATATAAATGGAACGTGCGTTTCTGTTTAGGCATCTCGTCACGAGAACTTAGCCTTATAAGCTGATCCTTAAATGGTATAGCAGGGGTTGCGGGATGAAATTCTCGCTTCATTGTTCTTTTTTTTCTAAACATTATTTCCGCCCTCCAATATATTAATATCTATGTATACCTATAAATAATGTACCTATGTATAGTGACAGCCTTGTACATAACGTTCATGGTTTGAGATTTTAGTCAATCATTTCTCACAGGGATATCACCTATGGTGATCTTCTTTTAAAAAATGTGCAACATTCGATCATCGAATTTCCATTCACTTTCTCTCCGGTCGTGTCGGATTGCAGTCCCATCGGGATATGAGAATGAAAGAGCAGAGAGTGCACTTGTGTCTGCGCAAACACTCGTACACTATAACATGTCCTGCGTATCTGGCTTGACTCGTGTCATATAATTATTTATGTTTTACTGTAGGCATATAAGTAGTTATTGTGCCTACGTGATACGAGATAACGCGTACGCCGGTTGTTTTGCAAAATAGTTAGTTCATTTAGCGACGATAAATTCATTTGATTACTTCAGAGCTTAATGTATTCAAATTTTTAACAACAATAATCAATGGGCCGCTTTGTTCATTGAAAGGTGTGTTTATTTGCCAGCGGTGTACTGTAGGCTTCTGGGAGTGATAATAATAATAATAAAGTCGTACTAGCCGAGTTACGGTTACCCAACGATAGGACCCATCTGCTTCAGACACTTACAGTAGCACGTATATTGTTACACAAGTGTCTCCGCAGGTCCATGTGCACTCCCTGTTCCTTCATACTCCGGTTCCGATGGGACAGCAGTCCGACACGACCGGAGAGATATCATGTGAAGGACAGCTGAATGTGCTCTCCGAATGTGACAATTTGAATTCTATAAAATTCTATAAAAGGAGTTCACATAGGGGTTAAAGAGACTATAAAGGTTTAGTTAGACTATCAATACATAGGGGTTAAAGAGACTATAAAGGTTTAGTTAGACTATCAATACATTTATTTAATTTTGATCTCTCCACATTCACAATCATGAACAAACTTATAGTAGTAACAGGAGGAAACAATAAAATCAATATAGTTTCTATTAAGGGTCAGTAAAAAGTGAGGGTATGAAGTCTTATCTGGGTAGTTGTTCGAGACAATTGGATGATCTTTCTTTATGTAATTATTGTTCCATAACCACTAATTTTCACGGATTGTCCTTCATTCATTATATTTATTACTTGAAAGGTTATGGTGATATCTTATCTTCAAATTTAAAAAGGAAAAAAGAAAAAAGAGTATACCTCTGAAAAGGAGCACACAACCATTATGATTCCCATTCTCTTGGCTTCGTGAGCCGACTAAAATCAGGTATAAATTCGGTTACAATAAAATAGAATTTAACATCCAACTTTCACATGCGCAATGCCCTATTCAAACTAATACATTATTGGATATTGTCTATCAAATCAGAAGCCATACAGATCATGTAATTACTACTACCAAAATGCACACAAGAGAATTAAGACATTTTAACATTATTTATATTGAATAATTTGAACCGTGACACGAATATGTTGGTTCCCGGTGGAAAATAAAAAACTATTTCTTCATCATTTTGTGATGGCGGACAGCATTAGCCATCCGAAATACATCAGACCTCGACATCGCCAAAACGAAAAATAGTGATATTTCTTCAACACACTATGGTGTGACTTAAAGCTCGTACCGAGAACCTCATGACTTTGGTCAAACATGCCTACGACTAGTCCACGAGGCGGACAGAGGCACACATAGTTCGGGTTTTGGGTACCTAGGGGTACTCCAAAGATCACCTATAAAACAATTCTCTTCAATAAAAGCCGTGATCTTCGGCCGCCTACGTAAGACATTAAACCCAGTGCACGATAACAAGCGTGATGAAACTTGGCCGACGGCCAGGACGGAGTTTATCGAACGCTTCGTACAAGTCACAGAGCCAGCTCAACGGCGCTGTTTTATAAAACACTTGAGCATATTCGCTTTAAATTTTACTGAGATTCGAACTCATGAAGAACCACTTGTGAAATGAAAAACAGCAATAAACAGTAGGTAATATAAAAACTAATTCTTGTCTGTTTTTTTGTGGTACGGAATACGGGTTTTGAGGAACGAACCGGCTGGCTCAGTTGGTAACGTGGCGGTTAGTCTCCGTGTTAAGCGCGAGGTCGCGAGATCGGATGATATATAAAGAACAAGAGGCACAGAAGTGCGAATACAGTAAGAGTAATTCAGCAAGAGGTAGTGCCATGTTAGATTGCAGCTGAATTGCGCCGGCACGATCAGGGAGGTACCTCTCGTTCACTTGAACTGCCAAAAAGTGACAGATATACTGTCGCGTTTCGTGTTATTTGTGAGTAGCCGGTGGTCCATTGGAGCGGAGGAGGAAAGGAGGGCAACGCCTTTATATTATTATGGGGATTGGTACTCGAAAAAGAAAAGAAGTATGCAGCGGAACCAAAATAACTCATAAATGGTGCACCCTCACATGTGGGTGAAGGCGTCTCTACCATGATCATGATTAGCCGCCGTTTATTTTGATTGGAAACCAGTATAATTAATATAAACCAGTATAATTAATATAAACCAGTATAACTAATATAAACCAGTATAATTAATATAAACCATTATAATTAATATAAACCAGTATAATTAATATAAACCAGTATAATTAATATAAAATATTGATATTTTATTTTAATACGTTAGCCTAGACCCTTGGCTATCCTTAGTCGTGTTACGAGTCAGTACCTTTAAAAAATACGTATAGTATTGCAGTTTTTTTAAGAGCACGGAACCTTCGTGTATAATCGAGCCCCAATGTCAAATGTTTGGTTTTTTAATCGCCAAAAATAGGACTTCTAATCCCCAACTCCTTAACAGCTGAGTATTTTCTAGGGCGTATTTTTTACGGAAATGTACTTCTGATATTATCTGTTGATAACGCACAGAATATATAATGTTGTTGTTTATACGAAATGTTATGTCCTAGTGTAATCTAGGTGATGTGGAGTTTTTTTGTTAGATAGTGTTACAATCTTCGACAGTGATTTTCCATTAATTCAAAAATTTTTTTTGGATTTACTGTTAGTGCAGTTGACCATTTACATCTGTGACAGCAGCGTTTAAACAACTACGCTTGTGAAACATGTTACACAATAAAGTCCCCAGTTTTGTCTGTATGTAGTCAACTTTCTCAAAATCTACTGAACTGATTTTCATGCGGTTTTCACCCACGGATAGAGCAATGCCCGAGGAAGGTTTTAGCGTTAGAGTTTGTTATGATGAGTGAAGGCAGGCCAGAATGCTCACAATGATGTCAGCTCAAAGGATTTATAAAAACTCCCTCATATCCGTCAGTCAGTCACGATCTTACTCTAAAACGATGTGAATATAAATCACTATCATCAACATTATCAGCCCTGATCGGACCACCGCTGGACAGAGGCCTCTATCTTTTGTCTATCGTCAAACTTAAATCAGTGACTACTTGTGTACAAAATTTAATACGATATTTTTGTTACATTAGGATTAAACCTAATTCCCACCATGGTTCTAGCCTTGTGTGGCAGTGGGGCTCAGTAGCCTGGGCTGAGGAGGATGCTCTTTGTACGCCTCCTCCTGTTCCCGACCCCCTCGACTCGAGAGCAGGAGGCGCTTTTGCTCAAGATGCGCTTCGTCGCGTCAACAAAAAAAGTAGTAAACCAATAAATAAGAACTTATTTCGTTGATTGTTTATGAATTTTGACGAAATACACCGGACATGGGAGATAAAAGGCAATAAATGTTGTTTATCTTTAAAACAAATACAACAGGTTATATAAATATAATAACGATATTCTGAAGCGTGGCCACAGACCTCAGACCTCTTGTACATCCGTTTACATAGCGCGAACAAAACAAAATTAATTCTTAGGAGTTAGGAGGAGCCCATTTAACTGAATATCGTAAAACTGAACCTATACTTGTACGCGCTAATGTCAGCAGCCTCTAGTCTTATTTTTTTTTTGTGTTTTTAGATAAGGGCGCAGTTGTCCGCGTGGACCGAAGTGAAAATATTTTGAACACATGACAGCGCCGTAAACTGATAGCTACGCTGTCACGTTTTGTGTGGTTTATGATTAGCCGGTGGCCCATCGGGGGAGAGTAGGCAAGGATGCCCTCCTCCAATCGCTGCGAAAACGCATTCACAAGGCAATAGGCAATAGTGTTATATGTTTGTGTGTGTTGATGCGGTACGTGATGATGACACATGGAGACATTTTGGTGATGGTCTGCAGGTGAGGAGTATACATAAATATGATGGCAAGCTATAACACATCACTGAGGTACACACCCAAGGTGACCTCATCTCATGGCCTTCGGAGCAGTACTGGATATTTTATGAGTCTAGTACGGGCATCAGCTGTCATAGCTGTCATCACAATCCAGAATATGTAAATATCTTGACAGATACAAACTTCACAACAAAAGGCTACTACTAGATGACACCAATGTTGTGCCAGAGACAGTCTTGGCACCGCCTTCAAGTGTATATCATTCTTCATAATTATACTGATATTTATTTTTTATTTACTTATTTATTTTATTTTATTAATCTCCTGAGTCTAATTCAGTTTATTTTACTCTTTTTGTCCTTGCGCGGTGTTGTTTTTGCAGTCCGTTTGACGCTTTTATTAAAATTTAATTTAAATCCAACACATATTTAAATTTTGTTGCCATCGTCAGGGAAGTAGGTTATTTACTATGCCGTGAATCATGTTAATCGAGGCGTTGATATCCACTATCTCAAGGTTATAAAAATATTAGCGTAAACATGTTTTCACTTGCAATTCTTCACATCACATCTGCCCTCTGTGTTATCACACATGAGGCAAATTCTTGTATGGATACAAATACACGTGCACGTGACGTATAGGCAAGTCTAGACCCTAGGATTGCCTTTAGGTTTACACCTATTTTTCTTTTCATATAGTTAGTTAGTATTTTTTGAGTAAAAAAAACTTTGCCCGCGGGCCTGTAATGTGATATTTTTATCACACTACAGGCCGCTTTGTCGCCCTTTTGTAGATATAAGCTTTAACTATAGAATCATGTTCGTTCTTAAGAGAAAAACTCCAGTAGCTTGGAAACTTCACAAGAAGTGTATACTTCACCAGTCTGTTCGCGCCATAACTAAATACACTAATTGATGATGATACAAAATTGTAATGTTTTGTAATATTCGTTACACGTCCTATACGGATTATTGGGCCATAAGCCCCCGGCGCACAATGAGGGGCTTATGAACTGGAGGTGGTGATACCTAACCCTTGTCGGGCATTGCTTTCTCACCGCCAGGTATTGGACAAAGACGTTGACAATTACGAGTATGTTGGCATGTTGGTGGAGAGAAGGAAA
Source organism: Eumaeus atala (assembly GCA_017140195.1). Lineage (NCBI taxonomy): Eukaryota > Metazoa > Arthropoda > Insecta > Lepidoptera > Lycaenidae > Eumaeus > Eumaeus atala. The sequence goes on from JAFELO010000125.1 coordinate 1,867,446, forward strand.
GGAGGGCAACGCATCGGCATAGTTGCTGATGTCCATTGGTGTCGATACCCATTTAAAGGATTTCTCGGTTGTCCGTATAAAAATAAAATTGTCAATTGCGAATGGGCTACCAGAGCGTTCTGATGAGCCCCGGTGTCCATTGGCAATTACTGAATAAAACTTAATTGTCATGCAGATGTTTCTCTCCTTTCCTCCTGTTGTCCAATGGGTCACCAGCAAATCTCAAACCGCGCAAAACGCGATAGAACTGCTTAAACTTTGGGGCGGTCTCACGTGAGCGAGAGGTACCACTCCGGTCGCCCCCGCTATTCGTCCGCGATGCAGCATGGCGCTGCATCTTACAAAGTGGCGGAGTAGTCGCTCCACGTTCGTTATGTGCATCGAACGGAAAACTGAAAATTTTCATGATTGACGTCACTGAACGGAGTTGAAAAGTCGGTCTTGTAACATACTTAAATAAGCCGCGATAAAGTCCGCTTAAATATGGTAATCATAATGATTATATTATTTTTTCTTCCGCGTTCTCCTAAAGCATGAGAAGCAGGGGGTGGGAGGGGACAAAAGGGTGTTGTACACCAAGTTGTGAGCAATGAGTTATTTTCCGAACGCTCACACCGTGGACGTTCCTTATCGCGACTTATCGGCGACACGATGTCTCCAAACATATTTGCCGATACGCGATGGCGTACGATAAGCGCTTAGGGTGTCGATACACTACCGCAAACGCAGCGAAAACGCTAATACTTTAGTAATCGTCGCATGTCCCTGCCATATGTGTATCCCGTTGATCGCTCTGTCCATACATAGTTATATTTACTTCCAATGTCTATCCTTTTACTGGAACACCAGCAGTAGCAGTAGCAGTAGCAGTAGCATTATATCTAGCGTGATGCAGCGTAGTTGGGCCGATCAAGGAGGTACCTCTCGCTCACATGACTCCGGCGTAAAGTGACATCTTCGGTGTCGCACTTCTTGCGGTTCGTGAGGAGCCGGTGGCCCTTTGGGGGAGGGGGGTCTGGGAAACCCATCGCCGTAGTAGTTACATGAATGTTCATGGGCGTCGGCAGTCGTAAATGGCCTCCGAATTCTCGTTTGCCCCCTATTCTATAAAAAAGAAATATGGCATGACATCATATAGCTTTCATGTAGTACTCATGAGTTGAAAAAATATCGAAAACACTTCATTAACGCTAAATTAATAACATTCAAAATATGATATAGGAAACAATTTACAAATTGCATCTTTTAAAGAAAGCTATCGACTTTGAACAAACATTTCGAATATTCTAGACTGCATATTTCTTTACCATCCACATGTACTACAAACAATATGTAAATGTATTTGAATTTGAGAGTTACCATTGAATCGCAATTGTTTCCGTTCGTTTGTCGTCCCATATTAGATACTAAATTCTTAAATACTTTGGAGACAACTTGTCTTAAAATTATATAAAAACATTTTGTTTACATAAGGAGGCAAAAGAGCCCCACAATACTTACCCACCTCCACCCATAATACAAACCAATACTTACCCACCTCCACCCATGCTCCTACCCACCTCTCGGTATACGGAGAGAATCATGAGAGATGCACGAGGGTGTGCTCACCGGCTCTGTTCCCCAACGTGCAGTTCTTGACTCCATTATTTAAGTACCCTCTCGTTATTACACTCTCCCCTTTCTGGGGCCTGACACCACAAAGATAGAAGTTGTCATCGGCCTCGTAAGTCCTGATTATCTCGATGCATCTCGGGTCACCGTGGAAACCGCTCGAAACACGGCAGCTGTCCTGTGGCGGCGTTATCAGTTCAATACACATACCCAAGCAATGCATGAAGTGACGATATTCTTGAGCGAGTTTCGGAGAAAGTCATAACAAAACAAACGGACATCTCAAAGGGCATCGTAAACAAAAGAACATCAAACAACCGTGGTTCCGTCGAATCGTTTGTACAGACAAATATTTATACAATGCACTACACCGACCTTCGATGATATTTGAAAAATATCACTCGGGAAAATGTTTCGTCTTTTATTCCTTTTGTATAGGCGGGCAAACGAGCAATCGAAGCCTTTTGACGACTACCGACGGCGCAATGGAGGTGTCCTCCCCTCACCACCTGTCACCAGCTACTCACAAACCGCACGAAACGCGCCAGCATAGTCCAGTAGCATGTGATGCATGACCACACTTTATACTCATCATCATCATTGTCAGCCCTTATCGGCCCACTGCTGGACACAGACCTCTCTCAATGAACGCCGAGACGACCGATCTCCTGATACTCGCATCCATCCCGGACCGGCTACTGCGTCGTCGTAACGACACATTCGGCACTCTAACTGAATCTTATTTCTTAGTTTTATTGTAATATATAATTAATCAATTCATACGAAAAGAAAGACTAGTACACAATTTATAATCAGATATAACATATTGTCTACAGAATAAGATAGATAGATAGATAGATAGATAAAACTTTATCTATTATCAATAACAGCGCAATCACAAAAGAACAGAATTAGGAAAATATTAAAACTAAGAACCCTCAAGCTAGTGAGTATTTAAAATAAAACGTGTGTATGTATGTGCTGAAGAAATAAGAATGTGGGTGGGTAAATCAGTGTATTGGATCCAGCAGAAGCCAGGTGTACTTTCATTTTCTGTCACTAATTACTGGCTCAAGTGGTGACCATGATTTCGCGTTTTGTTAGTTCCTTTGCACGAGATATGGTGAAGGAGGGTGATTTTTTTAAATAGAATAGGGGGCAAACGAGCAATCGGAGCCTACCGACGCCCATGAACATCCACATAATCACCCCACCAAATGGGCCATCGTCTACACACAAACGCGCCACTGAAGACGTCACTTTACGGCGATATTTATTATGTGAGCGAGAGGTACCTCCGCGTTCGTGCTGGCCCACTCCGTTGCAAAGGAAGATGTAGTATCATGCACCATGCACTACCTTTCTTTTGGCGACGAAGAGGAATGCATTTACACATGATACCTGGGAGCCCGGGTAGACCCCCAGACCTATGTTGGACTCGGCCATTGGGTAGCCAATACCAACAGAACCCCTACGGGAGCCATCAGCCGCTATTAGGCAACAGACCCCTCCAGCGACAGGCTGGCCTCGGCGGAAAGGCCAGACTTCACCTCCTCGGGAACTGCCTGGCTACGCTATGACAGTCCGCACGACGCTGTGTCTTGATGAAGTGGACCGGGTTCCCATCCCGGCTCGACACGGAGCACAGGGGCACTACTGGAGCCGCTACAGATAGCGCCTCCTTCGTACCCACATTCGTTGTCGGCGGAGGGAGGCCGCGTCGGCAGCCTCAACCATGCACTACCTCCTCCTATGCAGCATGGCTACTACCCCTTTGTAAAATATCCGTATCTGGATATGTGGATGTGAACGTGCGTCGGTGGTCAACAAATGACCCGATTTATCGCAATTTTCCTCACATTTCTCGTGGCTTTTATTTTTGTGTGTATATTAGTATAAACACAAAAAGAAAACTAAGTGTTGTGATGAATAGGAGTCTTGCGGGAAGACGCCGTATGCAAGAGCTTGTGACCTGTGGAGCTCTCTGTGGGGGGGAGCCTACGCCCAGCAGAAGAATTTTGGTTACTGATGGTGATGCGTCATTTACCCCGCAAGTCACGCGCTATCCTCCCAGGCCTGGCAAAACGCCTGCAAGCCCAGCAAAATACGGGTCATCACGGGAGCCGGTCGCTACGTCCGAAATAGCGATCGCGCGTGACTTGCCGATGGAGTCGCTGGATGAGTTCAGATTTCGATTGTCGAGCGCTCTGCTTAATAGCGCAGACGATGCAAACGCATAACATATCCATACCACCAGCCACCTACAATCACAATACACAATACATCGGCCCCAACCAGGCCTTCACCACCCCTGAGTTCATAAGCCGTCGAGGCAAAACCGCAGAAATGCGGACCCCGTGACCGAGGTGATAGTTCGCGACCCGCCTCGAGTTAAGTGGTCCGCCTCGGTGCTCGTAACCCTCGAAGACCCGCATGCACGCATGATAGTGATGACGTAATGATCTGCGGCAGCCAGCGGCCGGAGCTGTATCGTGGATGCGTATATTTACATTTTTTGTGTCAACATGCCTTCATGTTAACCGACGAAAACAAGTTGATAGCGATAATCCAATAATAACCTTTGCGGTTTGTTATCGAGGCGATTTATTTGAACTGCCTGCCAGTGGTCAAACGACGTAAGTTGTAACGGAGTGACGACTCAAACTGCTCGGGTGAGAGTTGAGAATACAACAACAGCGAGACCCGCGAAATGAGACCTGAATGTAGGTTGGTTTACCCGGTGCGTACTGGTGCAGTGATAAGGAACACTAATACCTACGTGTCTGGAAAAGGCCGTCTTGATATAGCAACTGGGGCCCGAGGGTAGGAACTTCAATGAGAGTCGGTATATTATATAATGCATCTGGCCCAATTTTGACAATAACTCATGATGTGCAAGTTTTAACAAGTACTCTCTCTATCCCTTTATTCTTATGTGCCTAACTTGGCAGTCGACTGGAGAAACGGAGAAATCATGTGTAGGATCCGTGGCTATACTTGCTCTCGTGGTACTTTCAACTCAGTTAACTTCCTCATTTGGGGCTATATTTATGAGTTTGGAAAGTCTCAACCGCCCTTTTGAATCTGGGACCTCGTGATCGTCATTGACACTGCCTCAGTGAAACCCTTAAAAGTTGGCTGCTAGGAAAATGAAATGCATATTACTTTAACGTATAAGTAGGACTTTTCTTCAGTATAATATATATAGGAGCGCAGCGTAATTGAGCCGGAACGTAGTCGTTGGCCCATTGGAGGAAAGGACTCCAACCCAGGACCTCACGATTGTGATTGAACGTGCTTACCGCTAGTCCACGAGGCAGCCAATACCGATATAGATTCTAGACATCTATACTAAGTTGTAAAGAGGTAGTTTTCTCAATCTTATTGCACTCTCCGCTTTTGAAGAACCACATTTCAGCACAGTAAATACAGATCGATAACCATATTTTTTAAATGGACTTGGCTCACCACTCATCCCCACCACTGCTACTCCTGCGTCGCCAGGTACTACAGCGGCATCCACTATGAACCCTTTCATATGATCGCAGGGAGGCCAAGGGAGAAGCTAAGACCGTCTTAGGACCCGCACGAATTTAATCAGAAGAAAATAGAAGGAGTAGGAAGTAATCCCAACTTCCCTCTCGAATCTAAACGGAGTCAGCTTCCAACCAAAGCCCTGACCAGCCAAACCTTTGTTATACATTGAATATTCCTAATTTTCAAGACCTTGTCAAGATTGGTCATGGCGTTCTTGGCAGTACCAATACGTCGGATCAGCTCTCAGTTTACTATAAGCTGATTTAAAATATCCTAAATATAATGTAATAATTATATTGTAATTTTCTTCGCTGATGTGGCTGCTGAATGAAGCTGTATTGCGCACACACACACACACACGCACGCACGCACGCACGCACGCACGCACGCACGCACGCACGCAC
>JAFELO010000125.1:1873020-1883779 GCA_017140195.1 Eumaeus atala
ACACACACACACATAATTTTAGTAACAACACAGAAGAAAGAACAAAACAGAAATTGAGGTTTTGTTTTTACACAGATGTCATACATTACAATAAAACAAATTTAGCATGTTTAATCGCGGTTTAGCGAGCTCGGTATGCAACTGAATAAACCGCGATGAAATAAATATGTTAAAGTAGTAGATACTCGTATATTGTGAAGAGAAAATGATGAACATCAATTAAAAATACGGGTGGTAACAACAATGCAGTCTCGACAACTTTAAGTTAAATGTTTGTATCAAATAAATCTATTGCGATATATATTTACGACAACACTCTTTCACCTGTTTGTTGCATGTCTGTCAAGATATTTACATAGTCTGTCTTGGGATGTCGCCTGTGACAGCTGATGCCCGTGTTAGACTCATACAATATCCAGTACGGCCTCGAAGGCCATGAGCTGAGGACACATTGTGTGTGTACATCAGAGATGTGTTTTAGCTTGCCATCTTACACGTAAAGCTCCTCACCTAGAGTCCATCTCTTAGGCTGGACACACATCCCTCCGTATGCCGTCCTGACGTACCGTAACTGTAGCGCATCAACACATATAAGCCACAGTTCTCTAAAGGGGATGAGGAATCGAGTGCCATATATCACGACCTTTACAGATTTGTCTTGGCACTATCCACATACAAACAAGGATGTCGGGAAAGCGGTGTGTTGTAGGTATTGCAATTAAGTGGCGTTGCATCGGAATCGCGTCGGCATGATCGTGGAGGTACCTCTCGCTTAAACGATGGCACGGTGTCAGCTATATTGGCATGTTTAGTGCGGTCTTCTCACTCCAATGCTTCACCGGAAACTATAAAGCTCAATGCAGATGGATGGAAAATGTAATAGTACCTGCAGAAATATTATAGTCAGTAGTGAACGGCTCCGAAGTTTCCTTACCCATATCATCCATAAAAGATATCAGGAGTACTAATAATTAATTATTATTATCCCTAGTATTTCATGAAAATAAAAGTTACGTAATATCATATAAAAACAATGCTTTTAAATTCTGCAGATAATTTCATAATTGTAATACATCAAAATGTAGGTACACAAACAATAGCTTCAGTGACACCTCAATTATACATTCAGTTCGAATTCATTTCAATTGTGTATTCAGCTAGAACTGAGCGCGACTAGCCTTCAAAGTTTTTTGGCAAGAAAAATACAAACATATGATTAAATACAGCCAGTATTCAAACACAGCCAGTATTTAAACACATGCACAAGCATGTCTAAAAAGTACAAACTTTTAACAATAAACAATATTTGTTTGTATTTGTGTACTTATGTACACGCTTAGAAGTTGTACTTCAGTAGCGTAGCAAATGAAAAACTAAAATGTTGACTAGGACGCATCGTAACAAATTACTATTATAGGGCATAGCCAACCCGTCAAAAGAAGCTTTACCTCAAAAAGCTCCCTTTGTCACTTGCAATGTGACGATTGCTTGCTCGTTTTTCCTACTAGGTCTACCATGTTCCAATTGTCTATCTCAACAAACAGGACTTACGTTGTAAATGTCAATTATCCTAAACTTATCCCCGCACGAACATCATCACTCAGTGCCCAAATACTCGAACGGACATCAATAATAATTTAATTGGTATATTTAAAACAATGTTAATAGTCAGATCATTGCACGCTAATGTACACTGTAAATTCATCGCAGGTAGATCTAATATCGCAGTACCCAGAGTAATCCGAAGGCCAACTCACAGAGACACACTGTAAATAGGTCAGTTTGATTAAGAGATAGAAATATACGTCGCTACATGACTGTGTGTGTACTGCTATAGTTGTATGATGTACACGTTGATGTATCATTGAAAGAGGCCTTTGTTCGGATATCTTCATGATTTATCTCTCTAATTATCTATTCAACCATCTGATTATGTTATTAATAATCAACAGTCATATGTGTATCTATTTTTTTTTTGTAGTTGACTACTCTCAAGAAATGTCAATAAATCTAATTTGTATATAGAACAAAGCCCAAAAAGGTTTTTTAAATATCCTGATCGGATTTCAATGCGGTTTTATCTATGAATAGAGTAATTCCTGGGGAAGGTGTTAGTGCAAATTTGGGCGATAGTGGGAACTTGGGGCGCGTAGCTAGTATTTATTGTAAAACAAAGTCACCAGAAGCTGTGTGTCTTGTTTTAGCGGAGTGGTCGCTATATATGAAACTGAAAGGGAAAATAAGAGGAAGACTCTTCGTAGTTGTAAAACATACTTCTTGTAGGATTTTGAATTTGTATAATAAGTTATTATATAATATAAACATATCATAACAATATCTGTAGACTTATCACACCACGTTAGTGCAGTCCTGTGATAAGTACCGTAAAGACTTGTGTCACAGGTACTAGACAACGGACCATTTCACTTTTTTATATATTTAATAATTTAAGAATTCTTATAGACTTAATATTTTTATTATAGAAATACGTATAATACATGTGTCAAACATCCATGACCTAGGCGGGATTCGAACCCGCGATCTCTGGCGTAACACGCGGAGTAACCGCCACGTTATCGACTGAGCCAGCCGGTCGTCATAAAACAAACAAAGTAATTTGTACAAAACCTTTTACACGTAATTCAGGACAATAGAATCTGTAACATCTAGTTTTTAAGTCGTAGAGGGTTTGGTAAAATCTAGCGAGAAAAAAAATCCCAGCTGCCGGGTCGGGGCCTATTACTTAATAAGAAGATTTCTGTCAAGATTTTAAATTTGTGCCGACTATAGTATTTTGGTCTTTTATTTTTTTTTAATTTATATTTTTTTTAGTTTCTGTTAAATTAAAGCTACAAGTTATATACACTTTTTGGAATTGTCATCTAAATCTCTACAATTTGACACTCGACTAGATTGTTAAGGAAGAAAAAAAATTAGAACTTTACGAATTTGCGCCCAAAATCAGCCATGTCTTTTATTTTTTAAGGTACCTCTTGGCACGTTTTCACGACGAACCTAACAACACCTCACACGCGAAAATCAGTGAAGCCGTTGAGGCCGTAGGAGGGAACATAGATATATACATACACACATACATACATAAATTCATACGTGCATGCATACAAACATACAAACATACAGACATACAAACATACAAAAATACAAATATAGAAAAATACAAACATACAAAAATACAAAATACAAACATACAAACATACATACATAATTACATACATACATGTTAGACTACACAACAGCCTCTCGAAAAACACCTCCTTCGACGCAGTCGGGCGAACAAATGAACTCTGTTCAACGACGGCGTACGCAACGTATTTAAATGAAGTTACATATTCTATGATAACAGAAAAAATATCGAATATTCAAAACCGTTCATTTACATACAGTTAAAGTAACTGATATCACCCAAGCGTCTTTCACTTTAAGGTGCTTTAACTAACTATGAGTCTCCAGCGTTTTTAATGTTGAATAATAGATATATTTTTGAGAGTTGTTTGTCAGTAACGATCTTTTCATCTATTTATTTGCCCGCACATCGATTGTAATGTTCCGAGTGGGCGGAGCCTGCGAGCGAGTATGCGACACAGTCTCTTTTACTCCATCGGGCGATGGGTTCACATATCACTTTGAAAACCGTCTCACCAGTTTTTTTAATTATAACTTTTTCAAAGCATTAGGGGCAAACGTGTAAAACCAATGATAATAACTGTCAAACCGATATGTTTTTTTTGTATCATAAAATACTATTTTAAATATTTATATTCCGTCCACGTGGTGGAGTGTTTTACACGAAAACAGTATTAATCGCTTCCTAATTTGGACAATAGAGCCCGTCTGTTATTTCATGTTAATTTCGTCATTTGTCGCACAATTCGCACTGAAACTGCTCTTATTCAGTTGAGATAAGGTTGTAAATAAGTGTGCTAGCGTGTCCTTGGTCGCCAGTTTGGGATACTTATTGGCTTATGGTTGTTATCGCTCTTCCGCGTGGTGACTGGCTGCTGATAAGGGTAATGCCACTGATACACACGTGACCAATTCTTCGCCACTGTCTGTGGCGCATGCTACTGATACACGCGCGACCAATTCTTTACCCATGTCTGTGTCAATGTGGAGCCATCTCCTAAACAGGCTGTTGTTGTTGTAATATGTATTTTAATTTACCATCTAGTAGCCGGCCCAGAATGTAAACGAGTAGCGTCGTCTTGGCGTTCATTGAAAGAGGCCTGTACTCAGGATTGATAAGGGTTTCTAATGATAATGATGAGGTCAACGAGCAGTCGGAGCCATTTGCCGATTACCGACACTCAATTGACAGATGTGTTGTTCTCCTTCAGTCCATGCCCCCTCATGGGCCACCGTACAAACCGCATGAAACATGACAACGTCGTCACTTTGCGGAGATATCACGAGATGTAAGATTCCCTCGCGTGCGCCGGTCCAATGGGGTTGCAACGCAGCACGGCATTGCCGTTTACTAAAAATAGTAATATAATCACGTTTGCGGAACTACGCGCAGGACGCACCTCCGTGTCACTGACAGACGAGGAAGTGGCTGAAGTGTAAATACGCTAATATAAAAGTTTAATCTACCCACACTTCCTGCATCCTTATATCTCTCAAATAGATAGTTGCCAGTGCTTCTACATACCACTTCAAAAAATAATACTCATGTTTTTTTTAATTTTAATAGAATAGGGGGGCAAACGAACAATAGGATCCCTTTTATGACTACCGACACCCATGAACATCCACATAATTACTATGCCGATGCATTGCCGTCCTTCCCCCACCCAATGGGCCACCGGCAAGTCGCAATCCTCACAAAATGCGACACTGAAGAGGTACGGCGTTATTATGTGAGCGAGAGTTACCTCCCCGGACGTGCCAGCCAAATCAGCTGCATGGGAGGATGTAGTGTCTTGCACTATGCACCTCCTCCTATGCAGCATGGCACTACCTCTATATGTTGCAGTCGTATCGTTACCTACAATACGACTGGAATAAATAAATCGCCGTATTACATTATGGCTAGTTATTTTTAAAAACAGGTCCGTTTTGTTTTGTGGCAGGCCCCTCAATTACACGGATCGAATACGGTTGAGTAGAATTCCGCCAGAAAGTGTTTTTCGTTATTCTAAAGAGCTAGCTGTATTGAAATAAAGTGGGTATTTACCCGCCTCTTTGACAGGTTTTAGTTCCCAATTTTAACACTCGCGGTATTGTCTGGCATGACTCCAGCAATGGCGTAGAATACAGAGGCATAAAATTATAATTTGAATGTGTTAATTTTCCTTATTTGCAATCAAAACACTTGGCCAGATTTCATATTTATAACGAAAGCCCCCGTTATAGGTAATGCCGCATTGTAACCGATTATGGGAAGCACAACCGGGGAGGTAGCTATCGCTCATATGATATCGCCGTAAAGGGAGAGCCATGCTGACTAGGTGGTACGGAGGATGGGCCGAAGCAAGGCGACGCATCTGCTTATGTGGAAAGCAATGGACATCGGTGGACATCAAATGGATTACTCATTTGCCCCTTTATACTATAAGAAATATTGTGCAATTTCCCTGCCAAAACAAAAAATATACTGGCGATAATTATCAATTTGTGTGCATTGAAATTGTCTCCGTATAAGAATATGGTGTTTCCTTAAAAAAATACATTTTTATTTTTATTTTTCCATTCAAGTGGAAACGACGGCGCCTCAAAGCAACATATCATGTTGTTGGTCTCAAGCGCGTAACTCCGGCGCGAAGACACAGCTATGTGGTCTCATTTCATGCTATTATTATCCGGCGGATCACTTTTTAACGAGTGTTTATGGGTGTAGTGCCCCATTATCTATATTATTAATTTGCTTTTATCAAAGTCATCAATTGAAAGCCGAACTGGAAATTCGATGTTAATTTTATAAATTGAAATAATTAAACTTTTTCTCTTGTATAGACCCGATGCGATCTTTTGATTAACTGCATGTAAATAATTAACTGAGCACTGATAACATCTTGTGTATCCATTAACAACTATCTCGAAACACCACTGATCTCCATGTAAATGGATAACTCATGCGATTTGGAGGAGAGAGACTGGGAGCAAAAGCAACTCAGATATCGAGCATACGTATAAGATCAGCAACGAATTGCGTTAGCAATGGGGCATATGCTTAATTGGTAGTAAAATTGGGCAAACGTCCGAGGAGGCAGCAGTAATATCGTATTGTCTACCAACGCCCTTAGAAAACAAGCGTCGAGTTGCTGAAGTGGCCCAAACAGCATGTAACAAGTACCTGACCGGCCGCAAACGGGCATGGCACTACGTCTTACAAAATATCACTAAAGCTATGCTTACAGTTTTCTCTACTCAGTAGCTGTAGTGCTGATGGGAATGACGCCCATTGCGAACAATGAAATCACGTATCCATATTATACAATTCAGTGGTGCTCAGTAACAACTATCTCGACACAGAAACCTTTTAAAGAGACTACAACTAGTTATTTCTTGACATATACGTTACATTAAGTACACGACGTATTCTTGTCGTTGATCTGTATACGGCCGGTGATTACGTGACTCAAAAGTCAACCGTCTTGTTCTATTTTGATTAAAAAGTTAATGGAACAGGTAGCTACATAAATCGATAAGGAATAATACAATTACAACGATATCGAAAAATTGTGATGTAAATAACTGTGCATTAGGTTTGAGAGCAATGACAAAGAGAACACACTCTGGAACAGGACAACTCTGGGACAATTTGCTGCCGGTCCTTTGATATAAAAAAAGTAACACTTAATTAGAAAACAAGAGAACCGGCCTTAATATGCCTAAATATTCAGTTTTGCTTGTCTCTGCTGTGGTATCAAAGATAAACCCAATAGAGTTTCTTTGAATTGCTGTATGCAGACGATAATGACTAGGGGTCGAAAGAGTGACCGACCGCCTTCACACTCGTGGATGGGAAAGATGCGTTCCGATAAGATATTTATTGTAATAGTTAACTAACTACGACAACTGTCGTACAACAAAAGCTGTATCGAACACAAAAGAAAAGTGCAAATACCCTCTCTTTATACAATTACTGATGTAAACATTGATTTAGCTGCTTAGAAATTGTGTGAACGTCATATCTTGCACCTTTTTATATAATTATTTTACACTAAGTCATTTATTTTATTAAATTAATAGATAAGAACATCACAGGAAGGGTGCTACAAGCATCTTTTTGGCTAAATGGAGGCTCCAAACACATAAATATGAAATGTAATTAGGTAACGCACACAAAAAAATGTTATTTATTTATTAAGTTAATTTATCTATTATTATCATGGCCACAGGGACTGAGGGAGTCCTCCTCCCCAAATCTAACATAGTGGGTAGTGTAAAAAGCTTCGTTGCTGACGTGTATTAACTGAAAGTACCATCACTCCTCTTAGCCCTCTGGGGGTAGTGGAGGGTTAAGGTACTAGCGCGTTGTTATACTACCAATAATAATAATTAATAACAAATAGTAAATCACTACTAATAATAAATAGTAATACTACTCGGAATACCTAACTGGCACGTCGTTATTATTAGTGTTAGGTAAAACGCTACTCGTATTGGTGTTAGTCCCTAAAGATGCGTTCGTAAAACGTGTCTGCTGTTGTCTGACTTGGGTTGTTGGGTTGTTGTGTGTGGTAACATCCATCCCCGGGGGCGTCTTCGTGCTCCTACTGTGAATGTATCTTTTACTGGAGTTATCAAACGAATCTAAATACACCTCATATGTTATAATCCGCGAAGCCGTTAGGCTGTGGCAGGGAACAGAAATATACATGCATACGCTCGAAAAACATTACCATGTCGACAGACTCGACTAAAAAGTGACAATCATTTATGTGACTATCTGCAGACATAAGTAAGTATACGAAAACATATGTTGTGTTGCGTCAAGGCCGGTCACCTTAGAGATCAGAACTCTATTTACGTGATCAACGTATTTGTCGAGCCGGAGGTTAGAAGGTGTCACGGTTTTTGTACGTGGGTGGCACTGCGTGGCTTCCTCAGTCCCAGTGGCAACAAAAGTAAGTAATGGGCTATACTACAGAATTTATAATCCTGTCTCTTCTCGACTAATTCCGCATCCTAGCCTTATCCCGTTTCTTTATCAGATGATACCGGGCTCGGCTAATCTGGGAGGGTTGACAAGTCCGACCATAGTTCAAGCCATGTCGTGGCGGTGGGGTTCAGTAGGCGGGGGAGAAACCGGGCGAAGCACATTGAACCGAATGGGATGCTCGTTGCACCCCTCTTATAAGAAGAGGGGGCTACAGAGCAGGAGGAGGAGGAGGCGTTCAATGTACCCTTATAAGAAGAGGGGATAAAAAGCAACGGAAGGAGGTGCTTTTTTCCCTTCCTCGCCCCTTGGCCCGTTGAAACTAACCCCATTGCACTGTCTCAAAGTTGGTGAGGTTATGCTGTGGTGTGGAGCAACCCTGCTGTGGAGGATGCATCGATTCCTTAGGGGACTAGCTAACCCAGACCCAGACGATTGGTTGTTACGGAGCATCTCACCAGACACTGCACTGAGGGTATTCCGTGGTGAGTTTTATGGGGTCTTGGAACTATAACGTGTCGCGAGCCCCACACTACATACTATTTCACAAAATAACATTATATAAGCAAATAAAATGAGTATTATGGCATTTTTTATAAACAATTTTAAAATGGCGCGCCAAAATGCTCGTGGGCGTCATGACGACCGGTTTGACGTCACTATAGTGCAAACTTCGACTGAGTTGAGAAAGGCGAAAATGGTTTTTGGAGTTATATTTTTTGGCGCGTTAGGGAAAAATTATGAAATTTATTCCACGCCATTTGGTGACTACACATTCTCATAAGCATCCGCACGGCTAATGGTTATGCAAGTAAATTGCCTACCATCACCTTATGCACCCATGGGTATCCACAAATGTCGAGCACAGCCATCACTTTTAAGGTGGTATTATAAGAGCAAGGAGTACTGCCCCGGTCACTACCTCTAACTAAAATGGCAAATCAGTATTCGTAAGCAGAGGTCAATTACCAGAGGCCACCAGTTCCTCTTGCTCCACATACATGTGCAGACACGTGACCTCTCCCACAAATGTGCGAACACACCGAGACAAAACATTTGCGCAGGTGTCGCGAAAATATTCGCAAAGCAAACTGTGGAAATGAATATTCTTGATATTATTATAGTGATATTCACATAAATATTTTTATTATTAACCGAAGAGGGCAAAACTAATGTTTTCGAGACTAATTCAGCGGAATACGGCTAAAGTATGAGGTTCGAGTGTGATATTGTTTTTACCCGACTGCGCTAAATAGAGGGCAATATCTTCGAGTATATATGTTCTATGTAGATTTCTATGGTTCCAGCCACATCATCACAAAATGTGCTGAACAGATTTTCATGTGGTTTTCACCCGTAGGTAGAGTGATTCCCGAGGAAGATTTTATGGCATAATTTGTTGAGGTACCTGTGTTGTATGTACATGCGAGAGGCGTTTATCAAAAGTGTGCTTATATTAATTAATACATAAAAGTATATAATTATACGTTGATATACAACGGAATGCCACAATAATGACAATGCGCCTGTTATTTACTTTACGGGCGAAGCCGGTGCGGGTAGCTAGTATCTCTATACTATAGTACAAGCGTTTGAACAGCTGAGGTGATAAATGTTTGCAATAATTTGCAATTCATCGGCGTCCTTGTGTTCGTAGAACAAAGCGGGGTGTGGCACATTTCGGCTCACGTGACACATCACTTTGTCCAAGAACCTGAAAGAGTGTCTACAGACTAGACGAAACCTCCGGAGTCGCTAGACAGTCAGTATATTAAATTTATTTTAAACGGCAAGTGCGAGAAACAAGCAAGTGCAAGCACTTGTATGAAATGTACCATAAATATAACTAGAAATTAGGAGTTTTTGTAAGGATTCCTTCAGAAACGGACTGGCAGACAAAAGGACCCCTAAAATTATAAAATATTTTTATAGCGAATGTTTGTATGTATGTTTGTCATTCTTTCGCGTAGAGTCAGCTGAAGGGAGTTGGATAAAATTTTCTAGGCATGGGAATACATCCCTACCATGGTTCAAGCCTTGTCGTGGCCGTGGGGCTCAGTAGCCTGGGGTGAATCTAGACACCTTGGACAAATCTAATTGAACCGAGGAGGGGGCTGGTCTTCGTATCTATTTTATAAGAAGAGGGGAAAAAGAGCAAAAGGAGGCGGCGCTTATGTGCAAGGGGCGAGAATGGGAACGGCACACCATTGCACTGTCCCAAAGTTGATGGGGTTGTCTTGTGGTGAGGGACAAACCCATTTATGGAGGAGGCGTTGGCCCCGTGGGGAACTGACTAACCTCGAGGTACCCTGATGATTTGTTCTTCTGGGGCACTGATAGCACTCGCGGTGGTTTTATGGGTATTTGGTACTCGCAAGGGCCGTTTCACCCAGGGCCATCCACCAGGTTCATTCTCTCTGCGATAGAAAATTACCTACTTAATAGGTAGTTCGACAGATTTTGGAACCCTGTTCTAGAAAATAAATGTTGTTTCGGTACACCTCACCAAAAGCGGCACTGATGGCACTGGCGGCGGTTTTTTTAGCTATTCGGCACTATAATGTGCCGCGAGCCCCACACTTCACTGGACCCCACCCAGGGCCAGAGAAGACGCATTTACGCGTCAAAAAATCGAGT
>JAFELO010000125.1:1883836-1911699 GCA_017140195.1 Eumaeus atala
TTTTATACGGACATTACGTGGGCGAACCCTCGGCGCACTGCTAGATGAGCAGAAATAGTTTTTGAATTTGTAACAATTGTGAATCAATTACAATTGTGTAGCGAGTAAAAGGACAGCCAACAGCTATGTGGGTTCAATTACAGATGTGTGCTGTTAAATCAATATCCATTGATACTTATTTGTCGACACAAGCGAGCTCTGGGACACCTGTTCAAATTAGGAGTACTCTTGTTGTGTCCCTCTTATGTCATTTCTTTGGGGCATTTGTAGCTATAAGACACACGTCTTATGACTACACACAAGTGTACAGCCAGCACACAAGTTCGACTTCGAACGACGATGTGTGTCCAGTCATATTCGATAATTCCAGTACCTAACGCGATTTGCCATCGAGCTCAAATCAAACCGCCGTATTGGTTAGGTTAACCACGACGACCGCGTGCGAGTACTACCACCCGTGGTGGAAGGCAAGACGGTTACCGCCAGTCACTATAGCTCACCGAGCTCTGTCAGCTGCACGATTATGTAAAGCCAACTTTAGTTGCTGCGCATGAGCTGCCACGTTTAGAGACATTTATCCCCCGCTCAAAATCTCACCAAGACCTATTTTAGTAACAGATGAAGCTGCACTGGACACATCCATTAGCATAATAACATAGAAAAGCAGTCAAATAACGTTGTATTTTGGCTGCAGTAGCGAGGCGAGGTCTCTGAGACGTGCGTAACCGATGCAAGGTGTATTATAGATAGAGAGAGTTGATGCATAACAGAGCTGAAACGAGTGCACTGCTATTTGTAATTTTCGTCATTAACTCGCCTGAGGGGGAAGGGGGATACGGCCCCCTTCCTCACGATCCACTCCAATAGCCATTCACTCAAGTTACCGCCGAGGCCATTTATTTACAGCGAGCTGCCCTTAACATCAATCGTCGGAAGATGCCGGAACCCGCGCTCTCTCTGGCCATGATGATAATAGTTAAATGGTAACTGATTAGGGCCTGGTTAACGGAGATCATCGGAGAGGTTAGATGACGTCTGGCGTGACGTTGTTCGGATAAGATCTGATCGGGTGAGCATTGACCAGTAGTATAAACGTGGCCTCGTAGCTCAGCGATAGCGCCGGGGTCAGCAGCCGGTGAGAACTGGATCTGGAGAACGGGGTTAAGAGCTTTCAACGACAGCTTATAAGGTTTAATGCCACAAGAGCGTATTATGATTTCACTAGTTCTTGTAAACTTTAAAGTTGTTTATTTAAACGATCAGATTCTAGGTTCGAATCTCGGACATTCCGAAAGTATCGTGAGAAAAGGTTTTATTTATGAAACAGTAGCGGAATATAATTTATTCTGAAAATTTTTCCACCATTTTTACGTCCTATTTAAAATTGTCGTGTCTTGTTGAAAAATGGATCTACACCGGGCAAAATCGTAGTATATACTTCAGATGGCACTTATGGATGAGGGTCCTTCCAAGGCCACCGGGTATGATTGGTATAACTAATGCAAAGCTTGGCCACTGGCTTAGAGGGATGGAGTCAGAAGTGGTCGCCATTTATGGCTGTTAAACATGAAAAAAGCTGCTAACAGTGAACAATTGAATTTAAGACAAATAGGCGAATTACAGGATATAATTAATTACATTATAATTATAGTATATTAAATACAGTATAACTAACAGGAGATTCAGCACATAATGCAGATTGGATCGGAAAACCTTCATGAGATTCTACAAGGTCACGCCTGTAAACATTTTTTTTATAGCATAAGGGGGCAAACGAGGAATCGTAACATTTTGATGACTTCCGACGCCCATAAACATTCGCGTGATTGCTACGCAGGTGCGTCGCACACAGACTACGTACAAACCGCCTCCGCGGCCTGTGCAGCATCGCACTATGTCTTCCTCTTCCTCGGCAAGGAGGTTATGTAAATGCGTTGTTCACAATTGACTTAAGCATAGCTTTTACAGAAGAAGTGAAACATTAAAATTAACTTGTAAAATGTAGTCATTGCTTGGTTATAAATCTGCCCCGTGGTCTAGTGTCGAATGATCGTCGTGTGTGGTTCGAATCAAGGGTAAAAAAAAAGGCACCATACAAAAACTTATACGTGATTTTCCAATGTCCAATAATGACCGGATGTGGGAAGTTGGCGGTGTTACACCCTTCGGTCCTGCGCCTGATTTCTCTCCGATTGCTGTCCCATCAGGTTAAGATAATGAGGGAATACAGAGTTCACTTGAGCCTGAGCCAAAACTTGTGCACTATATTATATCCCTCGCAAATAGCTCTTCTCAATAGCAGCGGCCGTTGTAGCCTATATTCGGCTAGGACCATTATTCTTAAAAGTGATAATTGATAATTTCAAAATATCTCATTTATTTATTGTTTAAGTGTGTGTAATACTTATATTGTCGCGTGGGTTTGTCTGTACTCTACGATGTATGTAAGGAACTTCCGACGTAAAGACATAAGATATGTGACATTCCCACACTATATTATATCTAGATTTAGTATCGTAATGTCTTGATTATAGTAATGCCTGCTGCAGACCGCGGACCCGGTATATACCGGAAGAACATAAAATTAACATTTAACGAGGAAAGCCCTACAAGGAAAAGCCGGGCCGCGAAGCTGATGTCACAACATGTGTTACTAGAACTTTGTATTGGTAACATTTTGTATGGACCCAACTGTGCGAATTCGGGACTACCCTCCGCGAACAGAAACAAATTCAATTCGAACAAATCTTCGGAACGAGTTCTGTTAATCTGTATTCCCATGATATACTGCCCACAACCCGCGGTTTCACACCCAGAACATGGTAAACTTTTAACATTATAAACTTAACCTTTTTTTGAATTTCTAAAAATCCTTAGTGCTCACTTACTATACGAAAGGAGTTCCTGTGTCAAATTACAAGTTTCCAGGTACAGTAGTTTTGGCTCTCAGCCTGTTCCTCAGTAATACGTTTCCAGGTACAGTAGTTTTGGCTCTCAGCCTGTTCCTCAGTAATACGTTTCCAGGTACAGTAGTTTTGGCTCCCAGCCTGTTCCTCAGTAATACGTTTCCAGGTACAGTAGTTTTGGCTCTCAGCCTGTTCCTCAGTAATACGACAGTTATGTATATACATACATTATTTACCATTAATAAATACAAAATAAACCAACACCCCGACTCCTTAACCAAGTCATCCACCGAGTGGGGGGCCGCCGCGCACTTCGTCATCCGGCGCGGGGCCGCCACTCGAGAAACTTTCCTCCTCAACGGTTACCGGTTCTGCAAGTAATGTTGCCTGCCCGTTGCCACTTCAGCTCACTCTGTGCTGTGTCGTTTTCCCTGGTGCCCTTGCGGATTCCTGAATGTCCGACCATATCTCGCAGAATGTTAAAAACGTAACATCAACAACACGTCTTCACGCCAGCTCAGCTAATGGGTAGGCGGAGGGAAAGGAGTGCCATACATCACGATCCTTACATACCTGCCTTGCTTCTTCCACATTCATTAGTCTCATTGAAACTCGCTCAAATATAATGCAAAGCAGCAATGACACCTATTCAAATGGCGAATTATATAACATTGTTTTTGCTAAGTGCATGGTAATCTGTTATTAAATCGATTAAAAACATCCACAATGATCGCGCAGGGGGAAGTGATCCGTATGTCCGGGGAGTAAGGGCTACATTGTCGCGGCGGGCTAAGTGGGTCGGATCCTTGCGGAGGGCCAGCGACCCGAGTTCAGCGCACTCATCTCTGCAGCTGTGTGCAACTCGATAACACGTACCTACATAATATCGTGTTTGACTATTTCGTTTATTTCTACAGTTCAAGGGGTCAAACGAGAAATCGGAGCCAATTAGTGACAATCGGCGCCAATTAACACGTTAATGCGGTGATCTTGTTCACCCCCAATGGACTGCCGATTATTCACAAGCCGCCTGTAGTGCGACAGTAGCGCTATCACTGCGTATACCCATTTCGGTCCTACGCCGAATGCTCTATGGTTCGGGCATGCTGACTGAATATCGAGTTCGGCAGATCTTCTTTGCCGCTATAATAACAACAATTTATGGGAAGAGGTAGTGCCATGGTACATAGGAGGTGGTAGTGCCATACATAGTGCATGACACTGTATCCTCTTATGCAACGGAATTGGCCCGGCACGGCCGAGGAGGTGCCTCTCGTACACAAAATACCGCCGTGAAGTGACATATCAGAGTAGCGTTTCGTGCGGTTTGTGAGTAGCCGGTGGCCCATTGGGGAAAGGGAAAGAAGGGCAACGCGTCGGCATAGTAATCATGTAGATGTTCATGGGCGTCGGTTGTCGTAGAAAGGCTCCGATTTCTCGTTTGTCCCTCTATTATGGAAAAAACCTAAATAACAAAAAAAAAGCGGAACAACATTCCCTAAAACAAACGTGATTTACGAAGCCCCAGCGTGCGAGTCCAACTCGGACTTGGCAGGATCTTAAAATTATGAAGTGACTGTCGGGCGCGTCCATACAGCGCGCAAAACGATGAAGTGACTGTCGGGCGCGTCCATACAGCGCGCAAAACGATGAAGTGACTGTCGGGCGCGTCCATACAGTACGGGGACAGTAGTGACCGCCGCTGTGACTATATAGTTCATCAGCCGTAAGAAGTGTCCATTCGATCTTAGACAGAATAGTCTCAGTGCCACTGTAAAGCTTCTTGTGGTCAGATTACCTGGGGAACTGGGGAGGAATGTGGAACGACTCATAATTCAAAAACAATATCATAAACTTGCATCTACAGAATTTCACCTCAGTTACTAGTGGCCGTGATATATGACGCTGTTACATAAGCCCGTGTGGACGGCCGTCCGCTTCTGGTTCTAAGTTCCAGTTGATAATGATCTTCTTCTAACATACAGACGAGCAATTTTTGCCGTTAACCCTTCCGACCTACCATTATCGTACGCAGGGGGAATACATCTGTAATCAATGGCAACACATAAATAAACATTCTTATTCTTATTACCACATAGTGTTGTCCTCGCCGAGCGGCCACGGCGGCCATCTCTATCGAGACTTACCAACTGCGCAGGATTATTGTGAACAAGTGTATACGCAGGGTCTAGTGCACCCCCTGTTCCCTAATTCTTATATTCCGTTGGGACGGCAATCCGACACGACCGGAGAGAAATCAGGCGCAGGACCGACAGCTTACGGTGCTCTCCGAGGCACGGGGGTGTAACACCGCCAACTTCCTGCCTCCGATCTGTTATTGGAAATTGAAAAATACCAGGAACACTACCGGCTGACCCTGAAGTCGAACCCGAGACCTCACAGCTGATGCGACCATGATTACTACTAGACCACGAGGCTCTACCTAGTGCATGTGGTCGCATAGAGATAATATAGATGGAGAAGGGAAGCCAGCTTAAAACGCGGCTGACTAAATCGAAAAAGACAGCAAATGTAATACACTCTCCGTCTCTCTTCTTTCATTCGTTTCTCTCTGATCAATGAGCATGTGATATTCGATAGGCAAATATAGTACTGCTCTAACATCTTCCTTCTTTATTCCCTAAGTCGACCGGTCGCCGTCATATAATTATGCCATCCTTACTCTAACTATACTAACTCTATGCATGGACCACAAACCGCACGAAACACGATAGCGTATGAACCCACAATAGGTGTTATTTAATTAAATAAATCGTAATGATTTCATCGGAGAGGCAGGAAGACGTACAGCGCAGCTGATTCAGTTGTTTGTAAACAATTTAGATGCGTATGTAGTGTGTTATGTGTTATGTGTTATGTATGTAATATAGTCAGTTACTAGTCCGGATGTGACGTCACAGTAATAACTGGTAATTTGGCCTCGGTGATCTACAACTGCAGGGTTCGGAAGGTTTCTGATGGGCGTCTCCGCATACAAAGGTGTAGTGTCGGACGGCCTGCTAGTGGTCGGGTGACCTGGTCAATAACGCGAGACGCTGGGCGCACGCAGCTAGTGACCGTAACGTCAGCTCTCTGGGGGAGGGTTCTGTCCAGTGCCGATGATTACAATTTTTTTCTACATAAATATAAATATATATTGTATTTTGGCGTAGTGCCAATTATGTTTGTGTTTATAAAGAGACAACTCAGTTTCATTGAAATGTACCATGTTTATAGGAATTGTAGTAAGAGGTAGTGCCATGCTACATAGAGGGGGGAGGTCCTTGCATGGGGTGCATGAGACTACATCCCCCTACGCAACGGAATTGGGCCGGCACGACCGAGGACGTTCATTTGATACCGCCGAAGTGTGGCACCTACTGTGTCACGTTTCGTGCGGTTTCTGAGTTGCCGGTGGCCCATTGGGGTAGATGAAAAAGAAGGGCAACGAACGTCATTATGCTGTTCATGGGCGTCGTTAGTCGTTAAAACGCCCCGATTGCTACTTCGTTCCCCATACTATAAAAAAATGCTGGATATTTGGTTAATATGAATCAAAAGAATAAAAACTTTCAGTCACGACAAAATTATAGAGGGTTAAAAATAGCCTGAATGCTTGAGATAAGCTCTTGAGCTTTTTTATTTGACTTGATGACACATATGATACGCGTATCAAGTTGTTGCTATGAAAAGTCGTCGATTGATTGATTCCCAACGAACGGATGATAACGATGACGTCAACGCTAATGCCTGACACGTCGGGGGTTCTTTTCCGACTCATTACGCAATTATCGGGAGCCGAGTGCTCTCGAAGGCTCTCCGGATATTGCAACTGGAGCGACCTGTCATGAAGCAGGTTTCTTTGTTCACTACTAGAGATAAGTTTTTGTTTGCTCTGTTGCCGCTAGCGTGTTTCTACGGTTTGCGAATAGCTAATAGTCGATTGGGGAATGGGGGAAGGAGGATAACGAATCAAAATAATAATATTCAATTCTACGATAACGAAATACAAAAATAACATGATCTTTTTGTGTTAAGGCAAGGAATTATTTTGATAAGGTTATTTTTTCTACCATTAATTTTACATTTTTTGTAAATTGCATTGGTGAGGTATGATACGAGATCTCGCAACGGTGAGAGTATTGTATAGAAGGCAAAAAATCGCCCTCTGATCAACTCATCCAGAACCTTACCACACGAAACGCGACAGCACACCAACTCTTTCCACTACATGCCTGTCCCTACTCCGTTCAATTCCGAGTCAAGCGATAAATAAATATATCAAAATTCAATGAACTTCATAGTGACAGCACGCACAGGAACATAACTAATTGCTGTGTAAAAGATACCTGTGAGTAAGTGGTGACCGTGTGGGATGACCAATCACGAGGTCATGTGTTGGAGTCCCGGGATGAATCGAAAAAAGAGTTAATGGGATGTACTAATTTTCAACAGCAAACCACAATCGGAATGTTGTGTGCCTTGTGTCTCGAAGAACGACAACATGTCTACTGCGCCATCCATCCAGCCATGTGGAGCTGCCGTGCAGTCAGAATAGGAGAAAGCGGGGATACGGAGAGCACGTGGACCTCGCCCTATAGAATGCCCAGGTGGCTCGGCTCATTAAAGATCGCCGTAGCCAAAACTCCGCCTCCACACTTCTACGGTGATTCGCTTACAAAACAAACGATCGACATCCTTACATAACTGGGTTATCGGCTCCGCACAAACAAATAACATTCATCGTCAATTATTTTCGCACAAAAAACATGGCGATTCGTAATTAATGGCACAACAGAGATATCAGAGGCGTTACGTCGTACGGTATTGTTTACTTCGTGTCCAGTGACCATACGCGCCGTCCCGGTCCGGACAGCTCGGGACGAACATAAACAGCCAGAAAAATATTTAAGGTGGACCGACTTGGACTCGGTGACCTATACTAACGTTCAGTCACTGTAATATTGAAATAAAGCAAGGGCAAGGTAAAATGTAATTTGCGAATTGATTATTACTATTAATATTGTAAAGGCCAAAGATAGAAGTGTGAGTACACATTTTCTTTCTAAGTATTTTGTGTAAACCCCTAGGCGATCGAATTTCTCTGACAAACCTTATGGTTATGGTTTTGTTTTATTGAAATAAAGGTTCTAATAAATATATAGACACGAAAAACTTGTCAAAAAACCGCGGCTGGAGCCAACTCAATAAGAACAAACATGATGCGCTCTTAGCGCGAGAGTCGTCAGTGACGTAAAGGCGGTACAGCAAATTGGTTTTGTTACAATATATGTATAGTGATACATGAATTTACTTTACATATTTTTCATACGACTGGGTTAAATGGATGGAATAAAGTCTAATTATTTACTGGGCGTTTTGAGACGTGATATCATACGATCTTAGGAAGATACTTGAATAAAATGTAGTGCCATGCTGCATCCTGTGCCTAGATAGTGCCGTGCATGACACCACGCTCCCCTATGCAACGGAATTGTACCGGCACAACCGGGGAGGTACCTCTCGCTCACATAATACGACATAGTAATTGTGTGGATGTTCATGGGTGTCAGTAGTAAAAAGGCTCCGATTTCTCGTTTACACCCTATTCTATATAAAAAAAGATCTGTACGTACAACAGTGCATACTGCATTGTTTCTTCAACCTGTAACATGTCCCCAATCGGTCGTAACGTGTGGTAGCCCCACGTAACAATATACGGCCCACATATCGTATCGCAGGAAGGGAGCGCGCAAACACACTAATTAGCGAGCGATCATAATTGCAGGAGGGGGATGTGTGTGTTGTATACACAAAACACTCCCATCATATTCCATTCGGTAGCACCTGATGTAAGGGATAGTCACCTACGTGTTGAACTATCAGATGCTGCAGACAAGATATGATACACGTGACGCCTTCATTACTTGCCGTGTTCAGCCTCAGATGTGAGGTTCCGGTTTCGAAGCGCGGACCATAGAAAAGGAGTTTGGCAGGGAGGGTTGAGGGCACGTCAGCGTCGGTACTGCGCGTAATATTTCTGCGGTCAAGTCGGATTGGGCCGATCGGATTGAAGAATGAGAGACACATCCCGCGCGGATATCTGTGATCAACTGTAGCGGAAACTCCACTAGGCTGACATTATGTAATGATAATTGTTATTTTATGTTACTCGCGTAATACCATAGCGAAGTGATTTTTATGTTTGGAGAGAAAAGAAGGAGATGAAGTGTAAAAGATTTGACGTATAATGAATCGCTTCAAAGAAATAAAAAGTGACTTGGAACATTACTTGCAGTATAGGGGTACAGGCAACTTGACTGCTGATACCCATGCGTATAGAGATGTGGACTAGTTGTCCTCTTTCCGCCTTTCCCTCTAATGGTCCACTGTAACTCACACACAACCCACGAAACCTGTTACTTTATTTACACCATAAGGGGGCAAACGAGCAATCGGAACCTTGTCATGACTACCGACGCCCATCTACATCACGCATATGCATTGCCCTCCTATCATCCCCAACCCAATGTGCCACCGTCTACTCACACACCGCTCCAAACGCGACAGCGACGCTGTCACATTGCACCGGCATCAAATGAGCGTCTGGTACCTCCCCGGTCGTGCCAGCACAGCTCCGTTCCATAGGAGGATGTAGCGTCACGCACCATGCATGGCACTTCCTCCTCCAATGCAACATCGCACTACCTCTTCCTAAACCTTATTTAGCGCTGGTACCATATAAGCGGGAGGTACACCAGTCAAGCCGGCCCAATTCAGCTCCAATGCAGCAAAGACTACTCAGAGTATACTTCCGGTCACGTATCCATTTATTAATAATATTCGCAAATAAGGGCGCGTCCCTTATTCAAATCCCGAGCCTAAGGGTCCTTGGCTCCGCGCCGAGCCATTCGCATTTCCATCGGGGTTGGATATAATTTATATGTCGTGCTCCGGCGAACGCATTAACATATCACAATAAATCTCATCGTTTATGATTTAGTCTTTGTTTACAGTGTCATAGACATTATGCTTTGGAAGTCAATTATCTATTGTTACGTTTTCAGTGTTGCCTTAAACATCATCGTGTTCCAATCCTCTGGGATTTAATGTAAAGTCTTTCTAGCCGAATTTCGACTACGGCGATAAGACAACTGCACAGGATTTATGATCCCTTCCATGACGTCAGCGCTGAGGCCATCTTAGCCAACGCGCACGAGCTGCCCCGACGTCAGAGTAGAGTGATGAGGGAAAGCGCGGGCCATGATAGTAGTTCAATTAGCAATTACGCACATGGGATGCGTCATCAATTCCAAGCGGTGCTGGGCTTCTCCTGCACAGCATAACTTTATACCCAGAAAAAAATTGGTCTTATTATTAATTAGTCCACAAGTGCCCTAAATATTTACTCATTTCCACATTCTGATGGGACGGCAGACCGGTACGGCTGGAGAGAAATCAGACGCCGGGCCCGCAGCATGGATACGAAACAAAGAAATTTTTATGATTTCTGACTCTTATTAGGAATTTTAACATCCCAATAACACTTTTTACAATGTAAGGCCACGAGGTAGTTTACTCGATATCTGCACATGTTATGAAACCAAAATGTCCAAAACTTCTGCACGATGTTCTCAAAATATACTGAACGGATAAACATACGGACATATTCCTTGAGACATGCGTAAATTTGTACTCCGTTATTCATGAGCGGAGCCGGGGCGGATCGCATGTTGTATAACCTGCGAGTACAGTGACATCAGCGCCAGGTGAGACGGATCACGTTACGCTGAAGATCCGATGTGGCTGTGTCAGCGCTCCGTGCCGCTCGGGGACGTCTGTGGCAAACGTTAGACAATTACAACACAGTGTGACCACGCAAAATTAGTAACACCACGCTCTGGTGTTATGTAATGTTTGTTTGTTTATAATAATTGGGTGAGTGGATTGAAGTTGACTGCTAGTTAAAGCAGATGTGGTATGCAGTTATGTCTTACTATTATATTAAACACTAAATGTGTCCCGTTGTTAGGCAAAGGACTCCCATTTTTTCGACTTTTCGCCGTACAGAGCTTTTTCGCGCCAACCAGGCAGGTGTCCATCGATTCATCTTGTCACCTCCTTTTTGGTCTGCCGCGTTGCCTCTTTGAGCCTGTGCGGTAAATTTGCTCTGCACTCGTCAGGCCTGCGGCAGACATGCCCAGTACAGCTCCATTTGAATGCCGCGGCTTTGAGATCCACGTCAGATATTTTTGTGAGGCAGCGCATTTCGGTATTCCGGATTCTGTCCAACAACTTGACACCTAAAAGACTGCGCTTCATCGTCCTTTGAAAAACCGTACGACTAGACTTTTGACACTGTGTCAAAGAGCAAACCTATGCACCTTAAGTTATGTAGTGCTAGAGATTGTACTAACAATCTTCTCCGATTTCGTATGTGAAAGGGCAAGTTGTACAGTAAAATCTTCCTAGGGAAACGCTCTGTACGAATACGTTCATATGTATTTAGGCTGTTTGTATGTATATTCATGTGTCACACATACTCTTTATAAATGAGACCCACCTGACGCAGTAGGCGAATAAAATTTATGCGCTTACAATTAATACTGAAATATGTATATATCATATTTATTTCCTACGTAAGTAATAGTCTAGTGCAGACTTTATATAGAACGTGCCAAATCGACCATGAATATGTTATTATTAACCCACGAGTATTTAGGAGGGCAAACGAGAAGTCGGAGTCTCTTGATAAATACTGAGGCACATAGATGTGCACATAATCGTTATGCATATGTATTGCCCTTCCCTCTTCCCTATCAATGGACCATCAGAGACTCACGACAGCGTTTCTATCATTTCGTGTTACATATGAACGAGAGTTACATTCCCGCCCGTGCCGGCCTAAGTCACCTGCAAAACAGCTCGAATCTATATCTTACTCAATCAAGTTATCTCAATGTAGCAGACGGATTTTCTAAATCGCTGTACTTCATTACGGCTAGCCATTACAATAAAACTACTTTTAAGGATTGTATCGCGGTTTACTTAAACATTTAAGTGGCCCGACGTTTCAGAAGCTTTACAACAACCATGGTCACGGGTGGACTGAGATAGTGGATGTCCTGATGTCGTAAATTATTAAAAATATCTAAAGAATTATAATTATTTCTTTGTTCCGATTAACGCATACAGTAGTTATTGTATCTTGCTCCCTTGAGGTGTTATGTCTAGTCTTGATTTGATAATGTTTATCACTGGGTCCCAAACAGACGGAAGAAACCAGCCATGTTCACTATTGAAATTTGGATGTTTTTTTTTTAAATTTCAATAGCCTCACGGATCATCCTTGGAAGGAATCGGTGTTCCCTAGTGATTCGCGCTTTATCAAATGTAATGTAATAGCAGGGGCCAACTTCAGCATGCTTACGGTCCGCAGATTTTGATCCACGAAGTGGTGATAGGATGTTCGCCACATGTTGAGCCAATTTATAAGTCTTGAATCAATTTGGCTCATTATTGGACGCAGTGGAGCACCAGTCTTCTGTATTTTCGGCAGTCTGAACGGTTTCCGTAGTTTTACACACGGACTGAATAAGGCTGAGCGAAATTGCGCAACAATTATCCGACTTTTTGACATGTTTTAGTTCCTAACTTTAACACTCGTGGCGTTGCTTGACATGACAACAAGAATGGCGTCGATTGTAGAATACCTAGAAATGAGAAACTATGCCCCGAAAGGTTCGAAGGCTAAGCGGCAGCGTAGCTCCCGACTAAGCCTTCGTGGTGAGGTTACTATTTTTATTTGCACTCTTTTGATTTCTCTGTGATCTAACTGCGTTATCCAAAGTATTTTCACTTCGCCTAATTTCATACTTGTATCGATCACTATCACTGCCTAAAATCAATAGATTTTATGATTAGCCTCATAAAATCTATTGATTTTAGGCAGTGATAGTGCCATTTCAGCCGCCATATTGAAGAATGTCTCGCAATGACAATCTGGCTTGTGTTGTTTTTTTAAATGACTAGGCACCATACATCCACAAAGATCGAATTTTCCGATACACCAGGCCTAAGGGTGCTATTTTGGGAGTGGAATACGCGGGTGAAACCGCGTGGCGCTGCTAGTCTTTAACATCTGATAGCCTAAAGTAAAGCGAGTATTACATTATTGGCCAGCGTATTCGAACCCTCACCACGCGCCGGTCCACTGAGCCCTCGCGTTAATTATGCTTAGGAAAGTGAAGTGAAAGCGTTTCCCGCCACAGGACAGACCACCACACTTTGTATAACGCAGTCATATCACAGAGAACCCCTCGAAAGTCGACCTTATAGTGCAGCTAATACGATTAGACTTGCGCGGTTTTATCGGCAAAGGAGCCTAACCACTGATGGAAAGTGTCGTTATAGCAGGCTATACTACTCATTTAAACTTTTCTATAAAACTTGAGAAACAAAAAACAGACAGAAAGACGAATAAGCAGTATACAAAGTGATATAATGGTTTTAGTTTTTCTCTTTAGAGATATCCCTAAAAAGTGCTAATAACAATTCGTCCTGTTTGCACCGCCTGGTTCCTGTGTACCTCAATATAAGGGAGCAAACTAACAGTCGGAGTCTAGTGATGACTGCCGACGCCCATAGGTAAAAAATATCACCACGATTGTTTTGAGAATTTGTTACCCGTTTCTCCGCTCCCCTGTAGCATGAAACGTGAAGGCATGGATGTCTTTTTGCGGTGGTATCCTGTAAATACCTATTGCTACTTTATTCATTAAGTGATAGAAATAGCTCCCTCCCCGGAGTTTCCGGTGCCCGATTAGAGTAGTCAAGCGGAAAACACGTCTGCATAACAATTATACGAGTGTATATGGACTGGGTCACCAAAACGCTCCAACTGTTCATTTACCCGCTTGAAAATGATTATATTCTGCTTAAGTAGTTTCGGTGATATCGTGAATAGTAGGTAGCCGCCAAAGGTTCTACGGAACACAAAGCGCCATTGAGACGAAGCACCGAACCTTTCGTATCCAGGCCGACTACCGCGACATTTAAAGGTCCTGAACTTTTGCTGTTACAACACTCTGGCCCTCGAGCTATAAATCTGCTCCATCGCTCCTGTGCAATTTCCACAACATAAATAATATTTGTTACAGAGTTAATAAAAATAAAAGAAAGAAGAGGAGAAAAAACATTACCTTGGGGAACACCCGCATCAAGATTACTCCGGCTTGAAAATGTATCGTTAATACGTGTTCCCTTTGGTCGCAAACCAGAATAATACTAAACACTGTTTGGTTGAACGCGCTAATTTCATTAACTTCGGGTCTTCTTTGCAAAATTTTAGGATAGCATTTCTAGCATTTAGCTACATAGGAACACTAAGCTAGCTTGCTAGCGAACAGCGGCTCGTGGCTTCACCCTCGCAACACCTCCCTACTCCTCTCGGGGGTTGAATTTTTAAAAATCCTTTATTAGTCCTCACTAACATTATAAATGGAAGCTCTGTATCAATTTTCAAGTTTCCAGGTACAGTAGTTTCGTCTGTACATTCTTATAAAACAAGGTTTGCTATTTATAGACTATAAATTATACTAAAATCTCCCATAGGTAAAAACCGTATGAAATCTGTTTAATAGATTTTGAAAAAAAACAATCATATACAGACAGATTTTGGGGAGTGTAGAGATTACATATATGGCAAGTAGGAGCGGCGTATACGTTTTACACGGGTGTAATCGCAGCGCGCTGCCAGTATAGTAAAACAGATAGAAGGAACAGAGCTTTTGTTATAGCTCTCTGGCCCCACGAGCTATTAATCTCCATGTCCCCGTGTAATTTCCACTACATTGCCTGCAAAGCTTTGCCGCTTGAAGCTTTTGGAGAACTCCAAACACAAAGCTCCGAAAACGCTTTTTATTTATATTACAAGGGGACAACAACAAGCTGTTGGAGTCTTTTGGTAGCTACTTATGCCCATAAACATCCGTACAACAGTCTTGCAGATGGGTTATCTTCTTTCACCCCAGTCGACCAGCTCATACCCAGTTCTGCTAGCTTATGTCTTAAATAACTCGGATACCTTAGTTCTCTGATGTGTTATGTACTTCTTTATGAATTCTATCGGACAAACAAACTTCTGTTCTAAAATATTTTGTTGAGGCCTAGATAACCACGTCAAAATTTAACACCTAAAAAGAAAACGACAGAAACTATTTGTAAAATTATGTCTTAAGTTTACGCAAATGTTTGTTACGATTAAATTAGTTTAACGGGTTTTTATCTCGTTTCATCTAGTTATTTAACAAGACCGACGCTTCAGAAGCTACACTTCATCCATGGCGACGGGCAGACGTCGGGTTGTTAAATAATTAAATAAAGCGCGATAAAATCCGTTAGTGGTTTTATTGTAATAATATATATTTATAATACAATAATCATTGCATCAACTGTATATTGTAGTGAGTTCATTATTTTGAAACTCTCTATATTGATAGATGTAAAATAATGAATGGCACTTAATGATAATGATTGGGTGCTACTGGCCGGCGGCAAGAGGAAATCCCGTAGCCATGGCAACCGCGCGAGATCGAATAATATCTGTGATTTATATGCCGCGTATTAATGTCCGATATTAATCACCCCGACACTATTGTCCCGTAAGGGAGGGCGTTGGTTCGATTCCCTATTGAAAATATCACACGTTAAAATATTAAAAAAAAAAGATTTCATTATGACATTTTAGGACAAAATATAAAAATATAGACGTCTAGATTACAGAATAGGCGGGTTGCATATGATATTATAATAATAACGACGTCCTAGCCGAATTTCGGCCACAGCGGCCATCTAAATTCAGACGAGTTATTTGCGCTGGATATATTATAGAGTAAGAGCGTCTGCGCAGACACAAGTGCACTGGCTATTTCCGCATTCTCCTATTCCGATGGGTACAACCCGACTCCACCGAAGAGAAATCACGGGCAGGATCAGGCTAAACCTGCTCACCGAGGCACCTGGTTGTCACGCCGTAAACTTTCTGACTCTGGACTCTGGACTGGCGTTAGAAATTGTAAAATTATAATTTTTTTTTTTTATTAAGTCCGACCCGCGTTTCGAATTTGGAACCTCACGTCTGCTGCTGAGTATTACCACTAGACCAACTGGCAGTCAGAGGTACTATTAAAGTACCAGGTAATTATTTGATATTTAACTGTTAACTTAAGTAGTAGATCAAGACGGCCGAACTCTTGCCACTACAATTTTACAGTAGAAGTCATCGAAAGGCAAACGAGATGTGACGCTAGTAGACTTTTGCATAATTGTTGTGCAGACGCGTTGGAGAATAACGCTCCCCTCCGTTAGGACACTGGAAACAACGAAACTGCAGGTAACGAAGCAGCATAGTCGTGCGGAGCTATTGGCGCCCCTTGACGACTGCCGACGCCCATTGACATCCACTGTTGTTCTCATGCATTTTTTTTACAGAATTAGGGAGCAAACGAGCGATCTGAGCCTTATTACGACTACCGACGCCCATGAACATCCACATAATTACTATGCCGATGCGTTGAAACAAGTATATAATTACAAGGAAGTAAAATAACAGACGTTTTGCAGTGGAGTTACCTCCTCTGGGTTTATTCAGCTGCAATATAGTAAATCCACGACCTCTTAATGTACGTCATACAATTCGACATATAAATACTAATATTTGTTTAAAAGTAAAGTATAAGAATAGACTTTAAAAATAACTCTCAATACGGAGTATATTAATTGTTACGCCCAAGCGTCCTTAATTAAGGGGGCATCAAGTCCCAGAGACTTTAATTTCAGCGCAAAATCTCGCCCTTAATGATGGTTTATTTACGAACTCCTTAAGAGGCCCCGGACGAAGGCCGCGCGTGCGAATAATTTGGCAAAAGCGAAATTACAATGAAAATTGATTGGTAAGACTTGGCACTCCTTAATGTTTATTCGGTTTTAATGGGGGCGATAGGCAGTATTAGACTTAAGGAAATTTATTAATGGTTTTTTGTGGTATTATTGGGCTCTTGCAAACATCTCCAGCCACGATCACCTCCATGAGCTAGTCTTTTTATCGTTAGAGTTGGGAGATTAGGCTGGCCATGATAATCGTGGATAAATTAGCGGTTATGAACATTCCATATCGGAATGTATATCTCCCATTGGGCTGGGTGATTAGTCATAGCTGCCTGCAAGAGGTCCCTCCTCGGACGTGCTAACTATTGGGTTACCAGACAATTGTGACTGCAGTGTGTTACACTGTGTGGCAGTATTTCTAAAATATAAAAATACACTAAATGTTGAAATTGACAAGACCAGGAGAACCTCACTAAAGACGACATCGTAAATCACTTATAGTTAGTAATAATGTAGTTGCTACATGAACTCTGGCTTCTTCCAGTCAATTGTGTAGAGCCATTCTTATAAACCGCACGAAACGCGACAGTAATTCACAATTGTTTTGCCTAAGGCTAGCAGCGCCCCGCGGTTTCCCCTATTCCTATTGGTCGCAATGTCATGTTATAGAGATTCCGCGATAAATTGACTATTCAATACAAAAATATATTTTCAATTCAATCAAGTTCTAGTGCGTTCAAACAAACAAAGAAGTTCTTCAACTTTAGATTATTAGATTAGTATAGATAGACAATACGAATGTGGTAGGTATACCCCCTTACTAATGTATCCTCGGCCAGATGAATATTAATTGTGCAATTACATCGCCAAATCAATATCTATGTTTAATGAACCTTCATACGATAGATACAAGGAAATAAACAATATTTAGTATCATAAACACTTCTATTGAATTATTTGAACGCTAGGGAGGGGATGGAAGTGAATAATATCGATATGCTCCTCTCTTTCCATCATTTCACGCCATTAACGTCTCTTGGTCCATTAATTAGATTAAAAGCACGTTACCCGTGGGCCAAATAAACGACGGCACGATGCCTTCCCATCACGAGATCCACTGCGCTGATAAATAAGCTGTTAAAGTGCTAAAATCTCTCGTTTAATACTAGAGATGCGCGGTGATCGTGGTTGTCGATAACTCATAAATAAAAATCGTGATATTACGATGTTTATTGGGCTAATCTCTAAAACTACTGGACCATATTAAGGAAATTAATCTTTGCCCAAGTGGGCTATCCATATCGATAATTGAAATAATATGCCCGTATTTTAATTGAAAATATAAGCAATATATTTCAATTAGGTAAATATTGCGATGCTTTTATTGTCACAGCCATGTGTGACACAGTCAGCTTGTGCTTTACATAAACATCAAATAGTAGATATTACGAGAGCTGGCAGACGTTTGATGTAACGTATTATGAAAAATTTCGATCCTTCTAATCCGTACTTCTCGTAAATGATCCAATATTGAATAATTTGTCGTAAATGGATATTTTATTTAAGTTGGTAAGTCAATATATCCACTTGTAAGGTGCGATTGTTATTCAGGAAATAACGAATTTGTTCTTAACAACAATAATGTCTATATTTTTTGTTTTTAACTACTGTACATGTGTAAAACCCAAGAAAGACAAAGAGATGAGAATTTAAAAATTGGAATGTTTTTTTTATAAATAAAGACAACAAGAAGAGAAGAAAAGCTTAGACATGGTTCTATTACGATATAGCTAATAGACGAGTCGATAGAATGTATCGATAAGCACTAAGCTGCCCATCACTAGCGCCTGTCTTCACTCTCATACTCCTTTACGATGCTCTCGAAACCATTATAACCCCGAAGTGTTGTGATAAGAAATAATAATTATCGTAAAACTGTAGGCCGTACGCCGCTGTGCTGTTTGTTCGGTTATTAGTTTCATATGGGCTCGTAACGCGAAAATTGCTCCATAACATCACACTACAGGGAGGGATCCCCATCACCATTACCAATATGCCCACAGCGTCCAAAATACTCAATTTTATGAGAGACATCGAGGCTGCCGAACTAGGAGGCCCTCTTGTTCACGTTATACGGGTGGGAGCGTGGTGGTGCATTCGCGTTTCGTAAAGTTTTTGAGATACCAGTAGTCAAATGGGGGAGGTAGGGTAAAGAAAATAATGTGTATTATTTAAAGTTGATTTAATATTTTAAACGCAACACGATGGTCTCTGCTGCTACTTTTCTCAACCGTGGTTTAGTGGTGAATATGTTCAGCCGCGGATCGGGAACTCCGGCCTTCGAGTCCTGGGTCTAAAAGAGCGTTTATGGAATATCACAATTGCTAATGACAGGTCGAAGTTTACTTCTGCCCCTCCAATAGGCCATTTAAATGTCCAATTCTAGTTATGTTTAATAAGCAGCTCGTTGATATGGGCAGGTGCTACCCATAACGCACGAGGTTTAGAAAGCATAATTAGCGAGATACGTCAAATGTACCGCCGGACAAAAGGGCACTCCGTGCTGCTGCCGTGGAGAGTGACCAGCCGACTGTGTCTCCGCCCCCGGCTCCGCTGTCGCGATACGACACGACTCAGCACGAACACGACACAACACGAGCACGATGTGGCTTTGTTGCTTTTATTTTTTCCGGCACGCCCGGGGAGGATAGACGCCGCAAAGTTATAGCTACTCTATCGCGTTTCGTGCGGTTTGCATGTGTCTGGGATGATAAATGATGTGGAAGTATTTGGACGACGGTAGTCATTAAATGATCTGGACTATTCGTTTTTCCACTATGCTATAAAAAACGGTACTTTGCTGATGATGGCGTGACACGGGAGCACGTGACCGGGTCACGTTACGCCCGCCGTGTTCGCTCTCAGACAATTTCGCTGACTGCTACTAAACACGCATTTTTTTGTTTATCTCATCTTTAGTAGGTCATTGCCCTGTGATCTGCTGAGTCACGTGAATTGTAAGTTATAATATTCGGTGTATTTCTAAGCATAAGCGATTATAGCGTAGAGAGATAAAGACTCATGATGATGGACTTGGCAATTTTTGACGTGCTAACATGTTGTAAACCTATAACGCCAGCAGCGTACACGAAAAGGTATGATGTCCCATTTTGGACTCATATTAACGTTCCGAATGGGCGGAGCCAGCGAGCGATGGGGTATAAAAATACGTTCATGGTCTCATTTTACAGATCAATTAGAAATCGTTATATCGTCCGTAAACTGTCTTACAGACAAACAGTTTTGTATAGCACAGGGGGACAAACGAGATATCGGAGCCATTTGTGACTATAGGTGTCTATTGAAATACGCGAAGTCGATAAATACGATAAGCAGGATTAATCGAGATGCTCTACCCATCATTTCATCCCCCAATGGGCCACTCAGGAACTGCACGAAATTCGATAACATAGTCATCACTTTAAAGGTCATACGTGGGAATCCTCCCCAGTCGTGCCAGGCCGATTAGGCCTCAATGCAACATGGCACTACCTCTGTTGCTACTATGTATTGAAGTCCCGGTAAGCTAAGTTACCGGGGTCACAGAAATACAATGGAGATGCGTTAATGATATTTATCAGCGAGCGGACGCCTCCAGGGCGCAGATAAGATAATCAGTATGCTAATGTTTACAGCTTTCTGGGTCAAATCGCGAGCGTGGTCAATAGACCGGCCACGTGTGAAGATATCATCTATGCAAATTGGATGATTATAAATGCATCAGCATATCGGAAACAAAGTCTAGTGGCTGCTACCTTTATACAAGCAGCGCACCACAGCTTTACGAGCGGCCATTTTAGCTATCATGCGCGAGCTGCCCTCGAAATCACAGAGGTGGATGACCCTCTGACACGGGACCCTGAGGTCTCTCTGGTCATGAAAACAATAATGAAATTAGTTATGACTGGGGAGAATGGGGGGTGGGTTGTTGGGTTTTCTCGAAATCTGACCATTGATATGCTATGATGCCTCCATATACTATGAAAAGAATCACAGGAAAATTATTAAAATGAAAAATGATCTTTAACATACTCATACTTGTTACTTTTGCTATAGATTTTTTTCTCTTTTTGTCGAACGCGAAACACCAAATTAAAACGTAACAAAATAACACGTACACGGATAAAGTAAATGAATTACAAATGTAATTAGTACGTGTAATCTTAGCATCTGCGCATAAAAACATATCAACAAAGGGCCCACTTCTGGCGCGACTATAAACCATGCGCAGCGGAGCGCTTCAGTTAACTGCAATAAAATTGTTGTTTGATTGTTATAAACATTACTACAACATAATGTGTAACGTTAAATTTATTAACTATATTCTCATTACGTGGTTAACGGATCGGAAATGTAATTTGTTTTCACAATAAACACCGCTTACACAAAACACAGATTAGAAACAACAGTAGAACAGCAACAACTGCACATCTTCGCGCCGTCTCCCTAACGGCAGACAGGCCGAGAGAACACACCACGATCCTTACCTGCCTCGCTCCTCCACATTCACAACTCTCTTCACACAGAGGCGCCGGTTGCGAAGACCCGTGACACCACAACGGGACTGTAGAATAAAACTATTTCAAGGGACTTTCACTGGAATTTGTCGTTACTTAAGACCGACATTTCGGAGGCTTTACAGATGTCCACAGTTTCTCTAGTTTTGATGATGACAGATGATCTCAAGTTATTATAAAGGTTATATTCAGTAGTCTTAATGTGACAAGAAGCGTTTATATAAACTAACCATTCATTCAGCGCCGAGGCCATTTTAGCTATCGCGCGCGAGCTTTCCCAAACGTCAGGGGGAGGAGGGACCTCTCTCGGTCCCTTTGGCCATGACAATAGAAGTCTCTCATATCGGGATAAATTTCTCCCATATGCGGAAGAGGAGGGGGGGGTTGGTTTCTCGGTCCAATTCTCGACAAACACACTGCCGACTATCTCAAACTTCATAGATCAGAGATTATAACCAGATATGGTCATGTTTCGGTTTTTAAATAAGAATACGACACCATAGCTACTTGTAAAAATGTAAGGTGGTGTCCAGAGTAATAACATTACCAGATAAAATGAAATCTGCAATAATTCGGAAAATTAACAATTTACGGACTAAAATCGTTGACTCCTAGTTGGTAGGCGCTCTTTTAACATATGACCTCTGCTACAACTAATACAAGGTAACATTATGCCTATTATGATGTTTTAATGAGACATAGAGATTTAGGAATTATTGGAAAACTTCACATCAATCCTAATG
Source organism: Eumaeus atala (assembly GCA_017140195.1). NCBI lineage: Eukaryota > Metazoa > Arthropoda > Insecta > Lepidoptera > Lycaenidae > Eumaeus > Eumaeus atala. Next base: position 1,905,950 of record JAFELO010000125.1, read on the forward strand.
CTAATTTTTGATGATTTTTTATAGTATAGAGGGGCAAGCCATCAATCCGCATTATTGTCATGAATGTTACCCTCTTCCTCTCAAGAGGGTCACCAACTACTCAAAAACCGAAGAAAATGCGACAGCATAGCTGACGCTTTACGCCTGCGTCACGTGGGCGTAAAGCGTCAGCTATGCTGTCGCGTAATGTACCGCCGGTCGTGCCAATAGGGGTATAACGCAGCGTGGCACTATCAAATATCAATTCACACATTGCTTGGCGAATTTAGTCTACGGAGGCTAAAGCGACCAGGCATCGGCGTCGCGCGTTGGCAGTTCCTAGTTAGGTTTCGACAGTACACTTGGTTATGTTAAAATGGTGACCTATACTCGGCGTTTAATTATGTGTTGGTTTACTCAATGTTGTTAGTAAGCGTTTTTTGCCGGCGCACACGACACCGAGCACGCTCACGCACACGTGTTGCGACATGTTCTAAGCATTTTTTCATGTTCTATTGCCAATAATAAAATCAGTGTCCGTTGCGAAAAACAACACCTTCAGTATGTAATTTCTTTTATTATTATAAGTTTTATTTGTCATTTTTAATCATCATCATCAGCCCCTATCGGTCCACAGCTGGACGCAGGCCTCTCGCAATGAACGCCAAGACGACCGATCTCCTGCTGCTCCCATCCATACTGCACGGAGATCGTCCATTTTAATTTACATCATGTTTAATAAGTATGTATTATTACATATTTCTGAAGAGTAATAGCATGCACCACGCATTGCAACCGAATTAGTCTGGCGCGATAGGGAAGTTACCTCTCGCTCATTTGACACAGGCGTAGCTAAACACAATAGCATGGTACGGTTCGTGAGTAGCCGGTTCTGCATGAAAGGGATATCTACGGACGTCGGTAGTCCTCGAAACGCTCCGACGTCTCATTACCTTCGACCTATAACTATAAAAAAGGCAACGCAGCTGGTAAAGGTAAATATCTGGTGTTGCGGATGTATTTCGGCGTAGGTGGTCACTTAACATCAAGGGAATGATTGGGTAAATAAGTAATCACTTATTTACCAAATCATTTTAAAATATTATAATAATTATAAATGCTAAAATAATGTACATAGGTATATCTCACGTGTTACAAAATATTGGCTACAATATTATTGATAACTGGCCGAAACGACGAACTTAAAGAAAGATAGGCAAACAAAATTTATTACATTAGAATTGTAATAAATTTTGTTTGCCTATCTTTGGCCTTAATCTTTTCAAAAATAGAACTCCAAATTTGAATTTATTACAACTGATAGAATTTGTGTGAGGGGATCTAAAACTTTCTCTACTGTAAATTTTCTCAACATTGGAATGAATCGAAATTCGTACGGTGATAAAGTTTTACGTTTTAAAAGCGAAAACAGCAACCCAGATTAAAGTCAAGCTGGACAGTGTTTTATGTTATACCGTTCCTGCAACGAGATAAATTCACACCTGAGTAACTGATTTTAAACGTGGGAGAAGGAGCTGCGAAGACGCCAACATATCTGGCCATCCAAATGAAGTCACGAATCAGGACATGATCAATAAGATTCAAAAAATCATTTTAAGTGATCGGGGCTTAAAGTTGCGGCAGATAGCAGACATGGTGAGCACCTCATCTGAACGCGTTTTTAATATTTTACACAACATTTGCGAATGAAAATGATCTGCGCGCGATGGGTGCCGCGTTTGCTCCCTGTTAACCAAAAGCACCGTCGAGCGGACGATTCGTCGGAGTGTTTGTCGCTGTATAAGCGCGATAGAAAGAAGTTTCTGTAGCACTGTTTTTGCGGCGACAATTTTTTGGGATGCTCGAGGAATTATTTTAGTGGATCATTTGCAAAGCGGAGAAACAATAAATGGAGAATATTGTGCAAGTTTGCTGCAAACATTTAGTGAAGAAAGCCGAAAGAAACGGCCCTATTTAGCCAAAAATAAAGTTATATTCCACCTCGACAACGCACCTGTGCACTCGTTAAGGGTTGCAGTTGCCAAAATACATGAATTGCGGTTCAAGTTATCACATCCCTCCTATTCCAAAGATCTGGCCCCGTGCGACTTCCACTTATTCCCGAATTCTTTGTCATTTCGGATACTTATCAATCACCCCTAGTACCTCTGACTATTTTATAATCTCCATTTAAATTCCCGATTTCAACTTAACTGATGAATAAAATTTAAACTTTATAAGGCAAACATAAACAATCAAGAATTTATTTCAAAATTGTATTGACATAGTTGAATTACTTTCCAAGTTATCATTCTATTGTCATACCAATATTTTTATTCTACACCACAATTTTTCGCTGTCCACAATTGCTGAAGGAAACCATAAATCCGGAACAGAGATGGACATACACCGATGGCACTGGTGGGAACGGTGCGGAAGACTTTTGTGATCAGAAACAATAGGGCGAAATTTACGAGCTCACTGTTTGCGCTATTGTTTTAAGATTTACGTACAGTTAAATTTTATTTATAACTGAGTATTGTTTTTATATAGTTTTGGAGGAGACATAAGAAATGGAATCAGTTTTAACGACTACCAACGTCCATATACATTTGCATTACTTTCCTGCAGCGATGCCCTTCCTCCCTCCTCACCTTAAAGCCACTGGCTACTCACAAGCCGCACGAAACGTGACAGCATAGCTGTCATTTTACTTACTTACTTATTACTTACTTACGTGTTACGGTTTCTGAGTTTCCTCCTATAGGAGGAGAGGAGGGAAGGAGATTGAACGTATCCATAAGAATTATGCCTATGAGTGTTGGTTTATTAGTTTGTGTGTTTCTTTATTTGTCCTTTATGGACTCTGAAATGGTAGGGGGAAATTAGATCACTGAATATGACGCTTTAGCAACTTACGAGGGGTGATTGATAAATATCCGAAACGACAAAGAAAAACTTTAAAAGTCTATTTAAAACATTTTTATTTTTCAGCGTAGTTTCCTTCCATCTCAAAGCATTTGATCCAGCGCTTCTCCAGTGCCGTTACACCAGTTTGATACAATGTTTTCTCGAACCCCTCAAAATACTCGTCTACGGCGACAATGACTTCAACATTTGATGGAAATCTTCGGTCATTTCTTGTGATTCTGGCAATAGTGGAAGACGCACGGGGCCAGATCTGACGAATCGTCCACTCGACGTTGCTTTTGGTTAACAGTTAGCGTTTGCAGCGCCCATGACGCGAGAAGCTTTTTCATTCGCAAATGTTGGTGTAAAATGTTAAAAACGCGTTCAGAGGAAATGCTTACCATCCCTGCTGCCTGCCGCCACTTTGAGCGCCGATTCAAAACGATTTTTTGAGTCTTTTTGATCATGTCCACATTCGTGACTTCATTTGGACGACCAGACCTGTTGGCATCTTCACAGCTCTGTCTCCCATGTTTAAAATCAGTTATCCAGGTGTGAATTGTACTCAATGCAGGGGCAATATTATCTAAAACACTGTCTAGCTTGACTATAATCTGGGTTGCTGTTTTGCCTTTTGAAACGTAAAGTTTTATCTCCGCTCGAATTTCGTTTCCTTCCATTGTAGCGAAAATTTACGGCAGAGAAAGGTCCCCTCCTACAAATTGTATCAGTTTAAATAAATTTAAATTTGGCGTTCTAGTTTTGAAAGGATGATAAAATATAATGTAATAAATTTTGTTTGCCTATCTTTTTTTAAGTTCGTCGTTTCGGCCAGTTATCAATCAGCTCTCCTAGATCAGTAGAGGTTTTGGACATAAGAGAATAGCATGGCCATGTGCACATAGTACAGCATGTAAATAATATACATTAATGTATGTGTGCTTGTCCAGTTTGGACTGCCAAATTGTTTGGAGCCTTGCTACAACTACCGACGCCCTTGAACATAATTACTATGCCGATGTATTCCCCTCCTTTTCACCTGCCCTCAATGGGCCTCCGGCAACTCACAAGCCACAGGAAACGCGACACCTTAGGTATCACTTTACAGCGGTATCAATTGAGCGAGAGGTACCAACACCGTCGTGTCGGCCCAATTCCGCTGTGTGAAAAAATCTGGAGATTAGCGCAATCCAACAAGCAAACAAACAAACTCTTCAGCTTTGTTATATTAGAATAGATTTATGATTGTTCCGTAGTCTAGTGGTGGGCTAGAGTTCCGGGTCGGACCAAAACGTCTTTGGGAACTTGTCAATTTCTAATACCAGTCCGGAGTCAATAAGGAAGTTGGCGGTGCTACACTCCTCAGTGCTCTCTTACCGCGTCCGTTTGGCGTACCACCAGAAAAGTAAGATGAGGGAACATGGGGTGCATTTGTGCCCGCGCACACACTTATATTATACACTATAATATTGTCCTGCGTAGTGGGCTAGTCTAAATAAAGATGGCCGCCGTGGCCGAAATTCGGCTTGGACGCCATTATTATTATTATATATTTTCGATTCCCATTAAACGACGACAGTTTCCCAATAAATTTAACGACACTTGTGCGTGTAAAGTACAAAGTTTATAGTTATAACTCGTGCGAAATTTGACATGAAAATGGTTCTGTTTGGGTCTCTTATATCCACTGTAGCTAAATTACTTCCTCCCCGATCGATAGTTTGGAATTACCACTTAAAACACGGATGCTATTTTATTGTAAAATAATACAGGCTGTGCTGCAATGCATGCTGTTGGCCATATACACATGTCACTTTTTAGAGGAGGCCTATGTACAGCAGTGGACGTTCCAAGATATGTATAGATAGCTCACGGGACACCGCCGCATACTGGCTATGAATTCCATTTTTCTTTTCCTGTCCCACCTGAACTTATTCCGAGGAAGCGACAAAAGCTCAATACAGCATCATCATCGAATTGCTAAGAGTGCTCGACTGTCGACGAGACTAGGCTGGGGTCGAAAGAGGGACCCTCTCTCCCGTAGATGGGAGAGATGCATCCCGATATGTGAGTGAATTCCATTGTGGAGAGAAGGTGGACAACTCATCTACATATTAATTTAATGGATGTACACCTGCGTTGGCACGCCATAAGGCTTTATCCGACAGCCGGGTTGTCCCTGCCGCTGGCATATCCGGGACATCCCATCACAGCGATCAAAGACACTCGCAGTGGAATATAGTCGGCAGCAGCACAGTATGTGCTGAGCCCGACATACCCTGGCCGTCCACACGCACCCGGTTGGACGGTGCATAATGCATTTTCCCTAAGTTAAAAAAACCCACTGTTGCAAGTGCTTAAGTTTTTTAATTTTACGTACGAATTTATTAATCTAGCCGGCCCTGATCTGAAAGTCTGTGTATCCCATTAATGCTCTTTTCCGCGCCTCTTGTACTTTCAACGAATTATAAACGCATTAAGAACCTTTGATGCAACTATCTGTGAACGTTAACTAATTAAATACCCCAGGTCATATGGACATTGTATTAGGAATAGAGAACCAGGGTAACCGACATAGCTCTGAGAATCAGGAAGCTGAAGCGGCAAGGGGCCGGCCACATTACTTGCAGCACCGGTAACCGTTGGGGAAGACCGGTTCTCGAGTGGTGGCCCCACACCGGAAGAGTGTGAGATGGGCTCCTACCTGGTGGACTGACGACTTGGTTAAGGTGGCGCTCTGTGTCCAGCAGTGGACGTCGTCCGACTGATGATAATGATGATGTATTAGTAATTAACGTATCACGTCTATTTTAATAAATCTGCAACCGAAATTAGAAAATAGCAGACAACGGGGGGGGGGG
>JAFELO010000125.1:1913932-1938710 GCA_017140195.1 Eumaeus atala
AGAGAGCTACGTTTCGTATGTTAATGTAGGGGCTAGAGATACATGCGCTATCATGATCACGATTTGTAACCCCTCCCGTCAGGGGGGGTGAGGAGCTCGGCCTCCTCAGACAAGGCAAACAATAAACGAACTCAATTATCCCAAGCCACGTCCCGCGCGCGCCGTCCCACTAGTGTGAGGAGGGGGGACCGTATCCCCTTTTTTAGTACATCTCTTCCCATTTGAGGGAAAAGAGGAGGTCTGTCCCCCTATCCCCTCCCTAAACCAGAAGACACAAAGTATTCGTTAGTCCGTTGAACTGTTGAGGCGGGAGCAATAGCGCCGCCAACCAGTAGTAGATCGCTCCGAAAAAAAAGATCTCATTTTCTTTCTCCTTTTCTCTTATAGTTCGTTTCATGTAAGTAAAGGAGTTTTACGTCGCCGTAGTCATAAAGGACAAACACATTTGAAGTCAGTCTCTGTTGGACAGTCAGTTTTATTCAACTCAGAGACGATGCTACGAGGCAAAATTCAGAGTTCCACACCTCAATCCTGGAGACCCGCAGTCCACAGCGGAATTTCCTCCTACTCCGTATTTCTCCGTGAAATCGGCTGCCGCCCTAGTATCTCTAATCCGATACGACTTGGGGAACTTCAAGAAAAGAACCTATTCTTATATCAAATGCCGTTAACGAAACCTCTGTTATTGTAACTGTCTGTGGGAGATTACATTCTTTTCTGATATCTATAGATGGTTTGCCCCCACATTATATTATAATGAAACTGCATTGCAGTCGAATTGGGCCGCTAAGATCGGGGCGGTACCTCTCTTTCACATGATACCGCCGCAATGAAACAGCTATGATGTCGCTTCAGGCGCTTTGAGGGATGCCCCCCTTCGTAGAAAATAGAGGGATAGGCGAATGGACCAAGTATCTCTGCATAGTAATAATAATTTCCTTATGTTAAGCATTTGTATATGTGGATGTTAATGGGCGTCGATCATCAGCAAATACATCAGATTTCACGTTTGTCCCACAATGCTATAAGAAAACCTAAAATAGGTAACCCTTAAAGTATACATGCTCCCTTTTCAACAGTGTTAACTAAAGTGTAACAGTCATTAGGGTACGGTCACAATTTACACATGGCTACAATGGGTATAACTTGTTGATCGGGCTGAGCCCCACAGTAACGACCACAAGGTGTTCTGTCAGTGGCCTACATATAGAATGGAACGCTAACATTATTATTGTATGCGATTTGTTAAATTCATGAGCTGATAAATTTTAACGAAAAAATAAATTTAAGTACGCGGTGTTCGCTGTGCCTCGTTCATCGTCCAGGGCTTTAGGAAATAATAATATATTTTTGGTATACAAATATATTATGCCTCTTTAATGGGTATCTAATAATAGCTTTTTTTAACTACCACAAATAACACATATTTATATGTCATACATACATTGTGTATAGGAAATTATGAACCTATTTTTGCTAAGATGGATTAAAACAGCTAAGGTTTGTATGTAATGTCATTAGGTGTGGCGATAATGAGCCAACCATACGAAAGTCTTGTTACCACTCGTGCGGAAAAAAATCGAAGCATTGGAAGAGCCATACGTCGTGGACCAATCTTCTGTTCACACGTCGGCGCTTTTTTACGTCGTCGTGTGAATAGATTTATGGGCGTTCATATATTCCACTTCAACGATTTTTTTAATGCGCATTTAAAAATCAACTGCGCACACGGAGCTCTAATCCGTCGCACAAAAATTACATACTGGATTTAGATGCTTAACATATTTCTTAACAGCCTGACCCACCAGTCGATACCACCGCTGCTACTTCAGTCTAGCCAGGGTCGACTGCGGCAACCACTCACCCTTTGAGATTATCTCAGGGAGCCCGAGGCAAGAGCTAAAGCTGTACTGGGACCCGCAAAGAATTTAACCGGTAGAAAATAGGGCAAGCAGGAAGTAATTAAATAATTCTAAATTCCAAATACAAAGTGGGGCGGTCAGTACAAGTTTGCAATGACTTTTGCAAGCCGTGAAGATGAGAAGGCAGCCAAGTTGGGCATCGCCGCTATGCACCACGGAGATGTAGACAACAAAGCTGATATGGACTATGCCTTATGTTATTTACTTTGTCATTATAAGGGGTATTATTATGCTTGACCAGTTATTTATAATTTTAGATTACAAAATATTTTTCACCATGAATCATTGTATCCAGAGATTATATGGATTTTTTTGGATCAATTCTTGTACAATATTTTGGGATAGAAGAAATAAAGGAAACGTGCCCCAGCACATATCCTTGTATGGCATCACAGTATAAAAAAATACATTTATTTTTATTTAATATTATATATAACATGTGATAATTACACGTAATTATTTTGAAATGTTTAAAAATAGCCTCACCTCGAAAACCATACCATACAATAATTGCGTCGATAAAAACATGTATTAAATTACGAAAACATTTGAAAGAAACCATAGCTGGTACTATTATAACCGTCCGCAACAAATTATCTTAACAGGTGCTAATGTATATGTTAAAAAAGTACCACATTATGTATGTATATACACCGGCTATCTACGAAACCATCGCAATCGCTACGCTTTCGGCTGGTTACTGTATAAATAATTTGACCATTAAAATAACCACATGTCACGCGACACGTAAACCGAGTTATTTATTATTTGGGAATATTCTTTGTTTTCGGAAACCTGAGTGTTACCGTTATTAGATTAGGTGTCTTGGAAGTAGAACTTCTTTGCGTTGACATGGGGAGTAAGCTGGCGAACGCGTGACTTAGTTAAGATAGAAAGAGACAGAGATAAAGGGAAGTTGGGAGGGAGATATAAGTTATTGAAGATAGAAAGAGAGAGCTACGTTTCGTTCGTATGCTATTCTATAGATAATAGTTAGGAGAGAGATGGCATAAGCCGCATAGGTGCGGTGCGATATATGAGTCTCTGGTGGCCATTGGAGTTGGCCGAAAGAAGGAGGGAAGCCCATTCATATATCCTGTAGATTACTGGCAGCAGATAGCCGCTGGCCCAATGGAGGGAGAAGATAGGAGGGCAACGCATCTGCGTATTCATGCGAATGTCCAAGGGCGTCAGCAGTCATCAATGGGCTCCGATTTCCCGTTTGCCCCCTTATGCTTTAAAAAAATGTAACTCATTAAGCCCCAGTGATAATTTATATCTCCGCGGTATCCACCTGGCTGCCGTCTCAGCCACAACTGCTTAAGTCATTGCGATCCCGTGCCGCCTCCGCCTTGATTGGGGAGTGAAACTGAAAACACTGCCAACTTATTTTCTTCTGATTAATTTCGTTGCGGGTCCCAAGGCAACTTTTAGCATTCGCTCGGCTCGATCATATCAAAGGCGCACGTGGAGGCCGCTGTCGATCCTGGAGACACAGGAGTAACAGCGTTGGTGGCCCATACCAGATATAAAAAACCTGTTGATATTTATGGGCATTAGTTATCGGAAGGCTCCGACCTAAATAACAGCTGTGTCTGGGAATATCGGAGTTCTCAAAAATAAAACTTGTAACAAACTAACGTTTAGTCCATTGCGAATCTCATTAATGAAATAAATAAAGTGTACTTTGACCTTTACACAGTTAATGATATTCCATTGTAGCCTCAAATCTCAGCTTAAAAGCAAAAGCTTGGAGTTATAAAGTCGTTAACATGTTTAACTGCCGCTTAGGCGGTTAAATAGATAACTGTCTAGCGGCCATTACGAGATATAGCTGCCACCGACTGTATTAGGAGCATTAAATATCTTCGCAGTAAAATATAACATAAGGTTAGCGCACACCGTCGGAATGCCAGCGGAGAAGAGAAAAAGTACACAACAAATATATTTCCGTAAGTATTTCAGGTTGAATTTAACCTCCCTACCACGGTTCAAGCCTTGTCGTGGCGGTGGGGCTTAGTAGCCTGGGGTGAACCCAGGTGAAGCCAATTGAACCGAGGGAGATCTTTGCACCCCTCTTATAAGAAGAGGGGGCTTAAAGATCAGGAGGAGGAATCGCTCTGGGTACCCCTCTTATAAGATGAGAGGACCTAAGAGCGACAGGAGGTGGCGCTTTTGGGCTGGTAAAGGCGCGTAAACTCGTTTCCCCGCGTCAAAAAAAAAAGGTTGAATTTGACCTAATACATAACATTTATCATCATACTGAATTCAAACTAAAATTATCAGAGCCGTATCACTTAACTCGACATGTTTCTTGAAAGACTGACTAAAATGTATGTATAGTCACAAGTCGTAACAATTAATTTTTCAACTTAACTGGTTAAGTAAAGAATAGGACTAACACAGACGTGAAATAGTATTTATTATAACTAGTTATAAGAATTAAAAGAACTTGAAATAGAAAAAAAACATAAAAAAATGAATTATATATTATCCTTCTTCATCCTAGCCTTATCCCGTTTACTCCCCGGGATCCGCTACCTAAGGAATTTGAGAGGGTGCCAGTTTTTATACAGAGAGACCACTGCAAACCTGATGGGAAGATAGGGTCAATCCTAGACTGGGTCAAATTCGAATACGCGAATCCGGGTTTCCTCGAGATGTTTACCTTCACAGCAAATTACTTCAGAAAATGTATTTCAGTTAGAAAAACTTGGTTGGACGAGATCGAACCTCGGCCACCCGACTGGAAGTCCACGAGAATTAGAATGACATATTCTTAGATATTCATTATAGTTCCCTTATTATATATTATTATATTACAGTGTATCCGTGACGATGAGATTCAGAGCGCGTTCGAGAAACACACATCGCATTTGCACGGAGCCGGCAAGTGTAACATTACATTGTTAGTTCCTAATAAATAAAAGCGTCATTAGTTAATGGGCGCCGTTCAATTTGACACACGAATGTTGATCTGCGTCGACCCCTAGAAGCATTAAATATGCTCGTAGTGAAATATAACACAATGGTATCATAAATCGTCTGCGCCGTTTCAAAATGTAAGTGCTACACTTGACGAGGGTACTCGATACAGGGTAGCAGTGAGTTGTCTACCGAAGTGCTTCGAGGACAACATTGTATGAAGTGAGTGATAGACATGGAGGAAGCAAGGCACATATGTAAGGAACTCGACGCTCATTACTCGGTGCGTCGGTAGTAGCTATTGCTTCACGACCTGAGCCCGACACACTTCAGGCCCCCTTGGGTCGGCTGGATGGTGCGTAAATGCACTTTTCCTGCTAGAACCAATACGATATACACCGCTCGTACCGGTCGAGCGATGAAATCTCACACATAGTGACACAGTTATAACATATGACTGACAGAATGTCAAACTCACACACCGCTTACGGAAACGAGCCCGAGTTGGAATCCGTAAGTTGAGAGCTTAGACTGGTAGAAATAAAATAACGCGACTCTAGAGAGCTCTAACAATAAATAAATTAAGAATACGGCTTTTGCCGATTTGTAGCGCAAATTGACCCCCTCCGTCAGATGGGGGGGGGGGCGAGGAGGCCGGCCTCCTCAGATATGCCAAACATCAAACGAGCTCAATTATCCTTTTCCACGACACCGCAACTCAAACGGCATCGTGCGCCCGCCGTCCCACTAGAATGGGGAGGGGAACGCTTCCCCCTGTTCGGTCCCAAAAATAATTACTATAGGGTACGCTCACAAACAACCCGGTACATCTCTTCCCATCTACGGGAAAAGAGGGGGTCTGTCCCCCTATCGTCTCCCTAAACCTGAAGACAAAAATGTATTCGTAGTCAGTCGAACTGTTGAGGCTGGACTGGCGCCGCCAACCAGTATTAGGTCCCTCCGTAAAAAAGAAATATTCGCTGCTCTCTGACTTTTTTTATAGTTTAGGGGGATAATCGGAGCCTTTCTACCGAAGCCCATGGACATCAGCATAACTACCATGCCGATGCGCTACCCCCAAAAGTGGTCCGCCTGCTACTAAACACTACATTAGGGAACTTTCCTGAAAATTTGTGTGTATTCACATATGCCTTACTATCCATAGAAAGGGCTTACACCAGAGCTTAGAAAGCGCTCGTGTTAACCCCAATTGCTCACAACGCATAAGTAGTCTTATTGTAATGACTATCATTCGCGTAAATTTAAGACATCAATATGATTCTATTATATTTTAAGATGGGGATGGTCCTGTCTCAGGTTCAACTCTCAAGATCAGTCAGTTATAAAACTGGATCAAATGGCTGGGTGATCGGGACCTTCTGTGCAGGACCTGCATAGTGGGATACAGAACAGCAGTTCATGGAGCATTAGCTTGCGCAGGAGTAGCAACACAACAGGCCTTCGTCTGGGAAAACCATAACCATATTAAGGAACTGCAGGCCTTTTGGCTTGACATGTTACCAGGGGATCCATCCATAACACCAGTGTAAGTACAAAATTTTAAGTAAAATAATGTACTGTGGAATTTTTGTTATTTATTTCAATTTATTATAACTAGCTGTTTACCCGTGATAATTTATAGACCTACGAGGGTGATTTTTGATACATAAAAGCAGGTGGCCCATGTGTGAACTCGGGTTCTAAACACGGGCCACTATTTTTTCTCATTTCTCTTAAGCATATGCATTTAAAAATCTCACCAAAACGTGTTCAGCTAACTGCGAAACGAGACCAGTTTAACTGTGGACTTGACGGTTAGACTTTCGCATGAATGATATTGTTATGGTGATGGATGAAGAGGCTAAGTTTCTAGCATTGTTTGTTTGTTGGGGATAAGTTTTACTCAGCAGTACATTACGTAGTATTTCTATAAAGTTTGAAACATAGGCTATATTTTATGATTAAAATGTAATAAGTTTAATTTTTGTCGACCTAGAAGTGGGCACGGGTCGGCTGATATTAAATATAATTAGAGTCTACTACGTATGAGTTAAAGCAAACCCCGGATATCAAACAACAACAATAATTTAACTAAAACAATATGATATAGTTTTTATGTACTAGATAATATTTTTATGATATGGTTTGTGGTAACGTCCGGGAAACACGCGACTCTAGCGAAACGCTGTGTTTAAAGTTCCGGTGCCTATTAATTTCATTAAATTAAGGTGTGTGTGCGACATAGATTTACAAAAATACAAAGATACACAGTCTCAGAATCGTGCGGAAGGTGCGCACATGTCTACTTTTGCACTTTGTAAAAAATACGTTTAAATTATGCATTTATTTTTCTTTTGGTTGGTTTTTTTTTCCGAGGAATCTACTACTGTTAGCGATGCTATTGCATTTACCATAACAGTTCACCGGAATAACAGAGATTTTGACCTATTGATTTGATTTATTGATTGATTAGCTGAGATTGTGCCTACACTTTTAGGGAGACAAAAGGAGGACAGAAAGGGGAGGGGTCCCCTCTTTTCCCCACAGATGAGAAGAAATGGGGAGAGTACCGGATTGAATTTAGGCGTACCCTCTAGGAATTGTTTTTTTGGCCAAAAGAGGGAAAACTCCCTAGTGGTACAACCAACGAGGTTTTAGAATGACCGTTCAGTATGAGATAGTGTATCTTGTATTTATTATAAAGCAATGGCGTGCCAAGTACCAGTACAGGCTGTATAATTACTAGATATAGATATGTTGTGAAAATAATTATTCGCCTCGTGGAAATCAACAGACGTTTTGTATATTGACTGAGTTTGGTTAATTATTACCGATATGGATTTCGACCGACGGCATTTTAGGTACCTGTACTGGGTTGGAGGTGCCCACATGATACTGTCTTACAAGTGACAGCTATTGCCTTTTCTACGGTTTGTAAGTAGCTGGTGGCAATGGAATGGGATGAAAGATTGCCTCTGATTGTCTGAATGTCAATAGTCAGTAGTCTCCATATAGCTCCTATTGCTCGGCTATCTCCCTATGCTATAAATATGGTAGGCAACGAAAACGAACAAGGCTCAAGACTTATAATAGCGGCGGGGTGGATGGGTACTCTAAGGTGAGGTCCAAGCCTTTTTAAAACTAATTAATATTTACTGCTCTTCCATGCTGTATAAAAATAAGCTATCCTCTTTACTGTGTGTTTTTGTTTCTTATCGGTAAAATAATGATACAGAGTAAGTTTAGATACGACGATCAAAGAGGCACCGCTTGAAATCAGGCGAATAGCCCGTCCTTGGCTTAGAGGGCGTGTCTAGCCGTCGTTTCCCGAAAGGGATACACGAATGTGACTAGGTAGGGGAGAGCCATTCCTACCATGGTTCAAGCCTTGTCGTGGTGATGGGGCTTACTGGCCTGGGGTGAACGCAGGCAAAGCCAATTGAACCGAGAGGGATCTGTGCACCCCTCTTATATGAAGCTCCCTCTTTTCAGATCAGGAGGAGGAAGCGCTCTCAATAACCCTCTTATAAGAAGAGTGGACCAAAGAGCAAAAGGAGGACGCGCTTTTGCGCAGAGGGCAAGGGGCGAGGATGGGAACCTCACCTCATTGCACTGTCCCAATGTCAGTGGGGTGTCCTGTAGTGAGGAGCAACCCCATCTGTGGAGGTGGAGCAGGTCCCTTAGGGGCTGACTAGTCATGGAGGTACCCTAATGATTTGTTGTTCCGAGGCACCTCACCAAGGGCGGCACTGATGGCAATCGCGGTGGTTTGTTTTGATATTCGGCACTATCATGTGCCGCGAGTCCCACACACCACTCGATCCCACACAAGTCACAAAAAAAGGAGAGAGACATGCTGTACAGCAGCCGTACTGGGCCAGTACAACCGGGGAAGCATCTCTCGCTTGCAATACTGCAGAAAAGTGACAGCTTTACCGTCGTCCTTAGGGTGTGGGTTTCCAGTTTTCCAATTGAAAGAAGGAATCTGATTAATATTTATGCTTATTTCTACGAGTGTAGGACGTAGGTACTCATCTTCACGTTTTCTCCCTTATAGTATGGAAGAAAAAGCATCGGGATCATTTCACTTGTGTCTCACTCGCGCACTGGGTATACTTCCCGCGTAATTGACGAGTATTTGTATTCCCGTAGCTGAAATTTGACCAGGCATATTATAAATCTTGCAATAAACATCGTAACAAAGAAAACATTTTTTTAATTGTAAATGACACTTATTACTTTTACAGTGTCTTACTTTAATGCACAAGTATAAAGAGATTAAAATAATAAAAGGCTTGTTCGAAGTGGTCTCCATTGACTGCAATACACTCCTTTAAACGTTGAGGCCAGTTATCAATAGAAGCACGCAATCCTTCCATAGGGAAATTCTTCACTGCCAATCGTATTGATTGTTTTAGGAACTCCAAATTACGCCATGACAATGTGGAGTAAGCTGAACTCTCCAAAGCCGACCGAAAATCATAATCCAGCGGATCAAGATTGGGACTGGATGAAGATTATTCTTATGGTTCTGCTCTGATCGATCCGGAACGATCGTTCTAACCAAGATTGGGTGCATCGACCATTATGATCAGGTTCCTAGTCTGAACATACTTGGTTAATGAAGATGGCGTTATTAAGCGGATTAACTACATTCACAAGAATGGTATCTTGATACACTTGTGCCGATGTTTTGATACCTTTTTCACAAAAATATGGCTCAGTCACTACTTCATTGCTAGTTCTTGTTTCTACGTTCTAGTCTTTGGTGGGGACCAAACCATCACTGAAGGCGAATAATCCCCCCCGTTGCTCTCTGTCGACTAATTGGGATAGATCATAATTTAGAGCTTTGTGCATAAGTACTGTTATTTTGTTTTTTAAAATGTTGCTCAATTGTAAAAAAATTCTCATCCGTAAACAAAACTTTTCTGTGACCTCCCGTTGCGTACCGCTTCAGTAGTTGTTTCGATTTTACCACCCTGTTCATCTTTAATTTATCAGTGAAGAAATGATCAGTGCGTCTCTTATAGGCTGCAGGTCCAAATTCATCTCTTAAAATACGCGACATGGTTATATATGCTATCTTCATTTCTCGAGATAAAATATTTTGCTTTCGGATAGGATTGCTTAGAATTCTTTCTGCATTGACCACCTTTTGCGTAAGAACAACGTGGATGGCCAGACCTATCTCTGACTAAGACACAAGCATTTGACTAGCGTCAAGTATGGACAGTTTTAGACATTGTATTTGGTACCATACCTACTTTGTGTAAGGTGACCATAGCGACTCTGCTCCCTTTATCACTCTACTCCATTTTAATATCACAAAACAATGTGCAATTTATTGGCCCACAATGAACAATCGTATAAAAATGGCAGGTTCCAAATTCTAATGCATTTTTTTAATTGTAGTATTTACGGCCAGACTAAGAATAATATTTATAGCGTTATTTGTAGTGACTTGTGTGTCTCAACTTATTTCATAAATAAAGGAGCCAAATACGAAAAGGTCGCAACTTGTATTGACGTCGCAACTGTTTACTCAAGTTTGTGCTTGAGTAAGAAAAACTCATCAACTCAACAAAACTGCTGAATACAGAATAGAAATAACTTATTATCATCATCATCACTTGCAATCAACACCATGAAATACCACTATGTAGTATCGTACACCCGGCGAGCATGACTGGAGAAACCTCTCGCTCAGACGATATTTCCGTCAACATTTTAGGCGTAATATACTTTCAGGTGGCCCATTAGAGGAGAGGCGCCTTCCTTCCAATTATGCGGCCGTCTCTGGGCGTTGGTGGTTACCAAAAGCTTCAGATTGCTCGTTTGCTTCTTTTACAATACCAATAAAACTTCAAGACGGCCAATATCCTACTAATCACATCCACCCTGGACTACTACCGGATACAGTCTTCAAGTATGCCAAAGCCCAAAAGTTCGAAGCAGGCGCGATAATGTTCAATTTAGTTGATTGAAAGAAAGAAAGAAAAGGAAAAAAAAACATTTATTTGACCACAGCACAAGAGACATCGACAATTTTTCAAGATGGAAAAATAAATAGAAGTCATGAAATATAATATGCCTTTTTTTGCGCTAAATTTGTTAGGTTCTGCATAAGCTAGGTAGGCATGCAATCCCCACCATGGTTTAAGTCTTGTCGTGGCGCTGGGGCTTAGTAGCCTCTTTGCACCCCTCCTATAAGAAGAGGGGGCTAAAGATCCTGAGAAGGAAACGCTCTCAGTACCCCTCTTATAAGAAGAGGAGACCAAAGAGCAACAGGAGGAGGCGCATTGCGCACGGGGCAAGGGGCGAGAATGGGAACCTCATCACATTGCACTCTCCCAAAGTCGGTGGGGTTATCCTGTAGTGCGGGGCAACCCCATCTGTGGAGGTGGAGCCGGTCCTTTAGGGGCCTGACTAGCTATCGAGCTGCCCTGATGATATGTTGTGCCGGAGCACCCCACCAAAGGCGGTAATGATGGCACTCGCGGTGGTATTTGTGGGTATTCGACACTACATAATATGCCGCGAGCCCCACAAGACCACTGGACCCCACCCCGGGCCAGTGAAGGCGCGTAAATGCGTTTCCCCGGGTCAAAAAAAGTCCTAGATGGTATAGTTTGAAGATGAGGCCTTGGTGCCAAATCTTGTGAAGCGCCTTAGCTACGCCCAGGGCCAGTGAAGGCGGGTAAATGCGTTTCCCGCTTCAAAAAAAAAAAAAAGGTATGAAATGCACGGTACCAACACCGGTTTTCAATCTTACCTATCTGCGTCTTCTGTATGTTTGCCTGCCACTCAGGGATGAAAACAAAATAACAAAGAAAGACATAATGATGAAATGACAAAGAAAAAAAAAAACATTGTTACACTTTGGGAATATGCGGCGGCGTTGATGTCTTGGAGTCGTGCGCCATATTTTATTTTATTCCGTAAATGTAATAAGCAGTCCATTACTCGTGTCAGTCTATCTGTAGCCATCTATACATCGTATATACATACATTTCAGAACGATTCCTCGTACTCCCAGAGCTCATATCAGTTTCGCAAGTGGTCGCCACCGTCGATCCTGGCCAAACAGGAGTAGCGGCGGTGGGAACAAGTGATAGGCCAAGTCCGTATGAAACAATAAATTTTAGATCAGTCATGTTTATTGAATGATTGTGACAACAAGGGACACAATGGCAAGTGCGGTGATCGTTGGCGAGTGGCAACAGACGGTTCAACGGACATCCTTGGATCACCTCGTTGATGTAATCTGGACAATTATCTACTCATTTGAATAACTGACGCAATCATTCCTTTTGTTGAACCATTTTCAGGATTCCTTAGCCAAGTAACAAAAAACTGAACTGTTGTGGTCTCTTCATGTCCGTCTGTCCGTCCGCCTGTCACAGACGTTTTACTCGGAGATTGTTGTTATATATTTGTAATTTAGAAGATATAGTATGATCAATAATTACAGAGGGATGAAAAAAACCGAAAGATCGTAGCCATGTGGAGCGTTATTAAATAGATCTTTGTAAATAGTGTGGAGGCTTCTATTACTTTTTTGGATATTCTACTACTATGTAATACTCCTTCGCGAGATATTTGCTGCTAAAGTAATAAAAATTGTAAGTGTTTGTGTTACTCTAAATTTTAATATGACGAAACTGTTAAAAAAGCATTGGCATTATAGACTTGATTAAAAACTCAAAACGTATATTTTTTTAATAAAATCGAATTGCTAATAATAGTAATGATAAACATTTCTTTATTGCACACCAATAAAATTGCTTACAAGATGTTTAAAACTATTACATCCAATCTACTAGTAGAATATGTCTGATATTTATTTTTTTCGGATCTGAACTTTTGCTGTGGAAGCGAATAGCAGCCCAATACAGCTTCAATGGATTGCTATGAGTGCTCGTCTAGCGACGAGACAAGGTTTAGGGTCGAAAGAGCGACCAATCCCCTCTCTGCCGCAGATGGGAGAGATGCATCCACATTTGAGAGTGTTTGTCACAGCTAACTGAAGCAATATTATCATGGCCAGAGGGACCGAGGGGTTCGTTCTCTCCCGACTCTGATGTCGGGGCCGCTCGCGCACGGTAGCAAAAATGGCCTTGGCGCAGACGTGTACGTTTGGCTCAGGGAGAGTATCATGACCGGGAATATGCTTGATACTTGATGAAGTATACAATGTTTTTGTTTGCTTCTGCGGAACCCTTCACAGGTGAGTCCGTCTCGATCTTGGCCGGTTTTCAATATTGTTATAAGCAATAGACTCCTTTGTGAAAAATATGGCGCAAAAGCGAATAATCAGGTTTATATTTGTAACGTTGTTTGTTAATTTTCCACAAGGTCTCGTAAATTAATTTCAATTAGTTTCGTGAAATTATCAGATTTATTGTCTCAAAAATAAAAAAATCCTTAATGATAGCTTAGCACCATAGGTAATCGGAGCCCAGTGACATCCGCACGGCTAACTGCGCACGGCAAAAAGCACCTAGCTTTCTTCTCTCCATCCTTCAGCAATGAGCCACGGGCTACTCGCACACCGCACGTAACGCGATGCGCCGTCACTTTTACGGTGGTAACATATAAGCGAGAGCTCCCTCCGCACCACTTGTGCCAGCCCGATTCGGTTTCAAAAAACTCTCTAACTAAAACTTACATATTTTAAAATTCGTTTTACAAGGGGCGCTCATTGGCTGAGCCCAGGGCTTCTCCCCTCAAATGGGCCACTGGATATTCCCAACCCACACAAAGCGCGACAGCTAGCTGTCACACTGCGGCGGTATAATGTAAGCAAGAAGTATTCTCCCTGTCGCGAAGACTCAAATTGGCTGCAATGCGGCGAGGAACTAACTCTTACTCATTATGATTAATCCACCTTCATTTCATCAATACTTAACCTTGATTACTTTTTCTCTTCTCGTAATATTTCTTCTCTCCCCTATCTCAAATATCTACATCAGATGATATCGTGGTCGGCTCCCTCATGTCATCATCATCATCATTATCAGCCCTTATCGGTCCGCTGCTTGACGCAGGCCTCTTTCAATGAACGTCAAGACGACCGATCTCCTGCTACTCGCGTCCATCCCGGACCGGCTCCTGCAAGGAGATCGTCTTCCCACCAGGTGAACGGTCGACCAACACTTCGTTTTCCTAAACGCGGCCTCCACTCCTGAACCTTATTGGGTACTTACTTACCTTCCGGCCACGTAATCTAGGGAATTTTTAAGTTGCGCCAGTTGCTTACATAAGGCGACTGCCAATTGACATCTGCAATACAGAAGGGAAACCAGGCCCAATGAACACCAGGTTCATTTGTGTTCGAAGTATTAATCAATATATAATATTGTAAAACAAATTCTCTAAAAGCTATATTTCTGTATGTTGCCTATTATTTCAAAATATTCTGCACGGATGTTTATGCGGTTATCCCCAATAGACAGAGTTTAGTGTGTAATTGTATTTAGATAGCTACCCGACCACTTTTATTCACGGGGAAGACGGAGCGAATCACTACATCTCTACTTATTTCCTTTGATCTCATATAGAGTGATAGACCCGGCCGAGTCGTCGGAACATTTATTTTCGTAGAGAAAACGATTTTTCATTTACCTTTCCAGGCGTAAGGAAAAGTTTTCCGCGATATGGTCCGGCCTTCGTGGACGTTATCTTATTATAAGGATAAAAAACCATCGCAACGATTAGAGATTTTATAAAATACTTTATGACTTAGGTGTAGTCCGAGCCCACTAACGCACGAAAAGCGACATCATAGCTCATATCACGTCGGTATTATTTGATCCAGAAGTATCAACGTCGTGTTCGCCTGAATCGGGTACAACGTTTCTACACAACCTCTGATTATGCGGATGTCTGTAAAACAGAAAACAGTCGCAGCAAAAAAATATTAGATGAAAAATCTTATCCCCTCAGATTGAAAAAAATAAACAGAGCTTACGCAGGAAGGGAATAAAATCATAAATGTGAATTTTATACGTATATGGATACGTCTTTGACGTAAAAACCACTAAACCGATTTCGATGAAATGTGGCCCAGATATCGTCTGCAATTAGGTATAACAAACCGTTCCCTTGGGATAGATTCAAGCCTGGGCACTGCGGGTAATACTGTGCAAATATAATATCGAGTAAACCTAAGATATTATGCGCATTAAAGGAATTAAAGGGCTCCTTCCTCATTTCTCGTTGCGTTATTATAGCCAACCTGTCTTAGGTTGGTTTTTTCTTTATTTGATTGACTCGCACCAGCAGTTAAGATGTTACAATAAAAATATTCTAATGGATTTTATCGCGGTTTGTTTATTTATATAGCAGATGTTTCAGGTGCTTTATTTATATAGCAGATGTTTCAGGTGCTTTACAGCAGTCATAGTCAGCACAGTAGGGCTACGATGCGAAACGTAAACTTGGGCGTGGCTAATTGAACCGAGGGAGCTGCTCTTTGTATCCTTCTAATAAGAAGAGGGGAATAAGGAGCAGTAGGCACGCTATTGTGGACGGGCAAGGCGTGAGGATGGGGTTGTCCTGTGGTGCGGGGCAATCCCTCACGAGTAGATGGCGTCGGTCCCTGCGGGGACTGGCTTGCCGTCGCGGTGTGGAGTTGAGTGTCCGAGACACCTCCGTCCGTGAATGCGCTTCTCCGCAGAAATAACGACTAACTCAAGTTAACATATTAATTTCATTTCAGACGACCTACATAGTCTGTTGTCCTAGATGACCTAGATATGTCTGTTAGCGCAGTGATCTGTGAACACGGCTATAGGTGGTGAAGCCGCACGTCGGGTGCGCGAGCACGCGCCCGCACCGTACGCCCCGCGAATACCTCACCGCCTCATTATACAATACTAATCCCCTATTTTTATCCTCATAATCATCAGCACGTAACCTTATAAAGCTGAAGAGTTAGTCGGTGAGAATTAATCTCATGAAGCACCGGTACGATTTGAAAAATTCTTGTAATGTCAGTCCATTTATAATAGCAGGCTCCGCGTATCACGCGGGTTATTCGAGTGTAACTGCGAGGCACTACTGAAGAAACGCGGCATAGTAGCCTTCACATTTGAAGCGGTATCAGGAGAGCGAGAGGTACCCGTCCGAACTGGACCAATTCGGGTACAATGACATGAAATCGTGCCAAACATATTAGTCAATGGAAAGTAAAAAACGTAGCCTTTACTAGCAAGCAGGCATAACAGGTGAACAGTATTCCGGCAGAAAATAGGCTTACAATTGCGAACACACGAACAACACGCTGAATACGCTACTGGAGATTTCTTCGTGTATAAAGTAATATCACCATTATCATCGCGTCCGGATGTACGCAGAGTATATCTCGAGATGCCCCCCAGCTGCCCCCTCCCCCTTAACCCACTTCCTGCCTTTCTTCAGAATTATACCGGCGTGTAGCTGTTGTTTCCGCTCGACCAACTTTTATATAACGACGAGTACATTTCACTGATTTCCACCGGCTGTCAAACATTTAGCTGCGATTAACAATTGTAATGTAACATTATCATCATTCAACACTTATTCATTCTCTGTTTAATGTTAGCCTCTTTCAATAAATGTAAATACGAGTGATTTGCAGTTTTTTTCCAATGTGAACGGGCAGACACGAAGAATAAATTTCACATCTAGTTGACAGTGAACCAAAATTTTTATTATCAATAGTAATAATAGGTTTATGTTTGAACACTGGAACTAAAATATGATCCCACGGCGGCCCACATTTGTCAGTACGACCTTCATAAAAGGCTTGGTCCGTATACCTAGCCTATTGTGAAGAACAGACTGACTACGCCCTGTGTTACCTTTTTTGCGACCTGACCTTATGCTGTAGAAGAATACAGCTTAGTGAGACTATATAGATGACAAGGACCTACCTTCTCTAACGCAGATGGGAGAGATGAATTTATCACGGTTCAGATGAACCAAAGGGTTCCTCCACCCCAGCTGTGACGTTGGGAGGGGGCTGTGATTTTGTTTATTTTCCTATTACGACTGTGACTTTTAAAGAAGTACAATTTTTTTAATTATACACTAAAAATAAATAGGACGTTTCGTACATGTTGAGTGCCGCTGCACACATATATTTTTCCAGCCATTACCGATATTATGTATATCCCGTAACGAGACCGGGATAACGAAAGGCCCCGGGGGCTCATTGTGCGTCTCCAGATCTTCTCGCGGCCCCCTACCGCCGCCCCCTCGATCTCAAGTTATTACGATACCATCAACATTAAGTGATCATACATTGGCAGCGAATTTATTCTTACATACGGCATGACAGATGTTATGGTGCTAGGCGAGGGTGAAATAGAGAAAATATTGTCTTAACAATAGAGAGAGCCACAGTTAGCTCTTCGGTTTTCCACTTGGGTCCAGTTTCGATTCCCGTCTTGTACAGACGAGTTTTCCTAAGCTCGGAACATTTTCTGAGTGCTCTTGTAGGAAAACATCGTGAGGAAACCCGGATTCCTGTATTATTACTAGGATTGGGCTAAGTTTCCCTTTTGGGTTGCTGGGGTCAGCTAGCAGTAGCACAGTCCGTTGTAAAAACTGGAAACCTCGTCGCATCCCCTAGACTAGTGCCCGGAACCTTATATCATATGATAAAGAAACTATGTAATAAGGATTGGACAGAAACGGTTGTCTTAGCAACTGGCTCTATTCATGATATTGTGTGTTATTGTATGTGGGAGCAAACGAGCAGTCGAACAAACCGCACGTACCGCAACCGTAGTATGTCTCTTCACCGCGGCACCACGAGGTCCTTTCCGATTGTGCTGGCACATTTAGGCTATTAAAATATCAACAACAGCATTAAATTTTTTACTTATTTCGGTTACTGATCTCCACCTGCAAAACTAAAACTAGTAACTTATTTGTCACAAAACAAAACAATATATTAAACTGGACATTATTCGGAACAATGTCCGCCCTTAGTTTTATCCATTTAAATATTTAAACAGGTAAGAATGACTCCCGGTGAAATGGAGATGGTCAGTAGATATCAATAGCCAGGCACATACTGGCAGGTGCTGTCTCAGCGTTCATTGAAATAGGCATATGTCTAAAGTCACACGAATAATCGCTGAGTATTTTGTTGGTGGTGATGAAATGTCATCCTTCCATGCGGATTTCAGAAAACTCTTTATTGCACAAAGGTATGTTGAAAAAAACTGAAACACGTTTCTTCAATATGCCCTTCTTTATATTGAAAAAACTTGTTTCAGCATTTGCCAACGATAAACTTATATAAGATAGGTCCGATAGAGAAGGAAAAATGATAACGACACGAAAAAGTAGGGAAAACTGTCGCAGAAATTGACACAAAACACGACGCCATATTGATTGTACACGTAATGGCTATCTCGATCATAACAAAGATGGCGGCCATGTCACATCCGTTTCCGGTGATAAATGGAACAATCTGGTGACCCAGCCGGCAGCGCCGATCGACTTTGTAAGGGATGTTTGAAATGTTATTATTGACGTGGCATTAATATTGTACATCGCTCCTATAAAATTGCCCAACTGAGTATCAGGATATTGAGGTCGAACTATGATGGAACAATTTTTAATACCTACTACTAAGTTATATTAGTTTCTATAGTATTGGGATGAGAATCGGAGCCTTTCTAGGACTACCCATGCCAGGAGCATCCGCATAATTATGCATTTCCTCCGCCCCCAATGGGTCATTTCGGGCAACATCTTTGATGTGTGCATTTATGACACGACTGCGTCAGACGGATTGTAATGTTTCTGTGGAGAGAATGTATGTATGTATGTGAGATCTATATGACGACCGTTTACCGGAGCGCGGTACGCCAGAGGTCACGGGTTCGAATCCCGCCCAAGTAATGATATATATGTATTGAATGTATTTTTATAATCTTAAATTTATAGATTATTGTATATTAAATATATTTTCTAGATAATTGTTACTATTACTTTAGGAAGAGGTCGTGCTATGCTCCATAGGAGGAGGTTGTTCCATGCATAGTGCATGGCACTACATCCTCCTATGCATCCGAATTGGGCCTACGCGACCGGAGAGGTACCTCTCGCTCACGTAATACCACAGTAAAGTGACATCTTCAGTCGTCGCGTTTCGTGCGGTCTATGACTAGCAAGTGGCCTATTTAGGGCTGGGGAGAATTGTGTGTATGTTCATGGGCGTCAGTAGTCGTAAAAAAGTTCAGATTTCTCGCTTTACCCCAATTCTATAAGAAAAAAAATTACATTCCTGTAGATTTTAGCTCGAATGATTTTATGAAAGTGAGTTCAACGATACGTCATAAGTAAATATACCTTAGACCATAGCAGGGAACAAAGAAATCTACATACATACTCGCTGTGAGCTACCTTCTGTTGCAGTCGAATGAAGAGAATTAGCTCTCGGGTTTAGTTGCTGCGATGACCATAGAACTCACTGTCTCCAGGGTTTCATTACAAATTCGCCGCCTCATCAGATGATGCTGACAGGAGCAATATCGAACAAGCTTCTAATGTTACCGCGGATACATGAATTATTAGTTTTTTTGTGCCCTTTCATGCACGTGTACTCGGCACGTGACATCCGCAAGAGGCTTCTGACGGATTGACAGACCGACACGAAGGGCGAGGTTGAACTGGCACCTCCATACCTCCGACGGCGACCGCAGCTAGTGCACTCAAAATTGTACATAACAAGACTTTGTAATTTTAGGCATAATTGAATGGTGTTTTGATGTGTTGAATTTTTTTTTTGTATGAAATGAAATGAAAGGAACCATCATGATGAACACAATATTATCATTTTCATATTTGTTAGGGATGCGGAAGGTAGACAATGTTGATTAATATTGTTCATACAAGATGATTTTATGAGGATATGACTGGTCTAGTATCTTGACATTCATCGTAGTGGGGTGGTGATATCCAGGGTGAAGCTGATTGGACGCCATTAGTAGGAAATCCGCCATCATCACAGTAATTGAAAAACTCATTTAATTGTTTATAGCAACGTATGACGATGAGGGCCTGCTGTAAGATTTATATTACGACATTAAAAATATATATATTTAGTATAGCCTTCGTCATCCATATACTTCCAAAGAAATGTTTATTTTCTTACCTTCTAAATAAGTCTTTCATCGATAACATTTAATTATGTCAATAATAATTAATATATCTCAAGAAAACAGAGAATTTTGTATCTAAGTTATTACAATAAATTTCTTGACACCACGATCTGTATGAAGAGGATTTTATATCGTAAGAAAGAAATTGTATTCTTTCATCGTTGTATGAAAAATCTTTTGTGACATGTAACACAAATATACACTTTATGTCAAGGTGGTATGGTCCTAACTCGAATTTGTGCCTTATTCACTCGCAAGACTCCTGTAGCGTATGCTGTCATACATTTTTTGCGCCCAACAGTACGTGTTTGTACATTTTCAGTCATATTATATTAATGAAATTGCTCAACATAGTTTATTTATGTATGAGACTTTTTTGTATGGGAACAAATGACTATTCTCTTCTTACTATTACTCTTTTTATTCGGATTTAATTAACTGTGTACTCAATATGTGAATGAGTGATTTGTAAAAACTTAACTACATAGCTACCAAGTTTACCCCGAGAGTTCGTTAACGAAGAGAAAGTAGCCTACTTTGGAACTCGGAGCTATAGCTATATTAATACCAAATTTCGTCAAATTCTATGCAGCGGTCAAGGCGTGAAAACCTAACAGACTAACAGATTTTCCAATCTACAATTTTAGTGTGGATACAAATCTAAAACTAAGAAGTTACGTGCTTTGTGTTTTAATATATATGGATCACACCACGTTACCCGGGCCTTGAGCTAAGTACCGCAAGGACTTGTGTTACATTTACGAGACAACAGAAATGAATTCAATATTTATATTATACCAGTACACATAAGACATATATAAACATACAGGACCAAGACGGGATCCCAACCCGCGACTTCTGGCGTAACATGCGGACCAACCTGTAGCAAGGTTGTAGTTTGTACGCACACATTGTTGCATGATAATGGCACATAATCATGAAACAAGTCTTGTCATAAATGTTTAAACAAGGAAAAAAATATTTTTTTTAATTGCAGATAACACTTATTACTTTTACAGTGTGTTGGTTTAATACTCAAATATAAAACAATTAAAAATATAAAAAACTTATTCGAAATGGTCTCCATTGACTGCAATGCAGTCCTTTCAACGTTGAGGCCAGTCATCAATGATATCACGCACTCTTTCCATGTCGAAATTCTACTATCAATCGTATGGATTGTTTTAGGGACTTCAAACTGTCATGGGGCTTGGAGCAAGGTGTACTCTTTTCCTTGCTTTAATCCGCTGTATTATGATTTATGAATCATAATCCAGCGTAATAAGGTCGGAACTAGATGAAGGGTAGTCTCTAGCTCTGATCGAGTACGGAACTTTTGGTTTAACTAAGATTGGGTGGGTCGAGCATATTTGATCTGGTAAGGTATTTCCAGCAAGGCTCGGGGCCTTGCTGGAAATACCGTACTTGGTTTTTGAACATGATGTTATTAAGGGGCTTAACTATGTATCTTGATACACTTGTACCGATGTGTCGATAGCTTTTTCACAAAATGTGACTCAGTCACTACTTCATAGCTAAAACCCTAACAAATCATCACTGAAGTCGGAAAAGTCCAGGTTAAACTATGTCGACTAATTGGGAAGCTTCCCCAGAGCTTTGAGTATAAATACGGTCATTCTGTTTGTTAAAATATTGCTCAATTTAAAATAAAATCTCTGCCGTATATACTTTTCATGTCGTCTCTCTTTGCGTACCGCTGCAGTAGTTGTTTCGATTTTTCCGCCCAATTCATCTTTAATTTATCAGTTAAGAGCTGACATCTTTTATAGGCAGCAAGACCTAAGCCATCTATTAAAATACGCGGTTATACATTCTTCACAAACATTTGACCAGTACTAAGTGTATGGAGAGTAAAAAAAAAATGACAGACTCCAAATACAAGTGTAATATTTTTTACTTTTAATTGCAACAGTACTTATGGCCAGACTAAGTATAAAAATTAAAGGGATATGCCTTAATCATCCTATATCCGGCCTATTCCCCCACCCTTAACTTTCAAACAACATGAAAGGTGACACCTAATTAATAGTCTTTATGACAGTATTATTTGTGCGAGAGCACCCGCCTGGTCGGGCTGGTCATATCACATGTATGTAAGAGTGTATGTATGTATGTATGTATGTATGTATGTATGTATGTACGTACGTACGTACGTACGTATGTGTGGATGTATGTACGTATGTATGTATGTATGAATGTATGTATGGATGTATGTATGGATGTATGTATGGATGTATGTATGTATGTATGTATGTATGTATGTATGTATGTATGTATGTATGGATGGATGGATGGATGCATGTAAGGATGGATGGATGTATGTATGTATGCATGTATGGAACCTATGCTTATTGCTAGGATCTTTGGTACATCATGTACAGCTTGATGGATTTTAACTGATGTAAAGAAGTTGGGTTAGTCTTGTTGATGCGAGTGACAACTTGTACACTAGAACATATTTCAATACGTGTATTTGGTGTTTCGGTTGAACGTTAGGTTAGGCTGAATATTTCGAGTACAAAGTGTCGTTATAAGTATAGTGTGTAAAAAAGTATATTAATACATAAAGCTATCGTCAATTTCGCTGTACGTCTGCGCGTGAGGAATACCAGATGTTTGGCGTTCGGCCAGGGAAGGCAGGCCGGGGACTTGCCCATCCCCGTAGAGTTCAATAAAACTAAAAAATTTCTCCATCGATACTTATGTGATGACAGATTTTTGTAAAAATTTTTGGTCCCTCTCGCGTATGTCCCTTTATTCTCGAAATAACAACAACGTATGATTATTACGATTGCGTAGTAGATGATATATCTTGCTGGAACATTCTGGTAACCCATCAGCGGGAAAGGGAAGTGTGTCCCCCTACTGAAGACACACTCACCTAGACTGTCGCCCGACGTGTCTTATAGTAACGCGCGTACACTTCTGTCAGCTGCACTGGACACACCAGCAAGAAAACTAAAAATACCGGTAATTTAATAAGGTATTTTGACATTTATTTTTCTCTGTTTTATGCTGAAGCAGAAATAAAATGTGACAATTTGTTTGTGTTTTCTTATAATCGTTAATAACTGTTCAAGGCTCAGATCGCCATGAAAATACGTTGTGCCTTTATAGATTACTTTCCCTTTAGACAAAGAAACTTGGCAGACAAATGATACATAGGAATTACTTGTATTTGTTTCATTGTGTATCTTTTATTTATACTCCAGTTGCACCCGCTCTCCTGCTCACTTCTGTTAAATATTATTATTTATTTATTTCTTTTGGCAAGCCAACAGGTTTTACATTGCATATACATTCAATTTCATACAGTAGAAACAGTTAAAACAATAGAATAAAAATCCAATAACGGGCTAACTCAGCATGCCAACATGAATTATATAAAACTATGCTGAAGTTCTAAAAGTAAAAACAGAAACACTGTGCTATAGTTAATTACAGATTATGTGATTCAACACAACGAGAAATATCTAAATTTTACCATACATATGTTATGTACTACCAGTTGGTTTAAAACTGTATACCGCCTTTTAAACGTTGGTTAACTGACCCATAATATGTCAATTTTGATCTCTTTGAACATCAGGTCGTGTTCACGACAAATTTTGGTGAACACATCGTGGTTACCAATGTTTGACTCGAAACAATTTGTTGAAGATGGAAATTGCAAAACCTCTGTAAGGGAGGAGGAACTGCAAATGCCATTTTGTCTAGTAACATAGGGCAGTCTAAAAGGTTTCTTAAAATCTTAAATTTTAAGAATTGGGTCAGCTATCCTACGATGGTCTTCAGAGCATTTGCTTTTAAATAACTTAATCTATCTGAATACATTTCGAGTAAAGCTGTCTGGCGTGGACTCTTAATAAAAATAGAAAACGTTTTTGAACTCTTTCAATACGGTAAATGTGTATTGGGGGTTACAGATATTACTACAGTATTCAAGCGAACTGCGAACGAGTGCATAAGACATTTAAGTGAGATCATTCCTATGTTTGAAAACTTTACAATTCCGCCAGATAAAACTTTACAACTTGTATGATTTACTAATAAGACGGCCTACGTGGGGAATGAAACTCAGTTTGGTATCTAAAATCACTCCCAGGTCCCGAATTTGACCAACATCCTCTAAAATAATGTTATCTATATATTACGAACTTTTAATAAAATTACGTTTGTAATGAAATTTTATGTGTTTATACTTATTACTGTTTAATGGAAGCTTATACATGTTAGTCCACTTTAGTTTCAACGATATCCTCTTGAAATGGATATGGGACATCTATATTTCTAACAATTTTATACAATTTAAAGTCATCAGCAAACAGTAAAAACTTGGAGTACTTAAAATTATCGCCCGGATCATCTATAAATATGAAAAATAAAATCGGGCCCAAGTCAACTTGGAACTCCGGAATTAACCTCAAACCTGATTTTTGGGATCTACAAGACAAATATAAAGCAATCCAAGAGTGGAAAGAGTCACACACCAAAATGCGATGTATTATATATATACTATTAGTATAAGTAATTATTTCGTAACAATGTTCGTGACTTTGTCGTAGTGGTTTTAATAAGAGATAGGGCCATATCTTCCGAGCTCTCGCTCATGTACCGCCGCTGATTGACAGCTGTGTCACCCTGTTAACGCAACGCATAACCAGCAAGTTTTAGTAACAGGTTGTGCCATGCGTGTATACTAGCAGGCTCACTGCTGGTCTTCTCCACAGAAACTGTGGGGGGGGG
>JAFELO010000126.1:9446-41054 GCA_017140195.1 Eumaeus atala
GTTGGGCAACATTCTGGCAGCTTCTTCACATTCACACGTCGCCTATACCGCAGAGCTTGAATACAAAAGTCTTCAACTAATGCGTCCCCCGTGATGACCTACGGGGCCAAAACATGGCCTCTTAATTTAGGACTGGTCTGTAAGTTTGCGGTAGCTCAACGGGCTATTAAACGTGCTATGTTGGGTGTATCTCTATAAAACACAATTCGTAACGGGTTCATAAGGTAGAGGACTAAAGTATTCTATATCACGCTACGAATTGGCTCGCTAAAGTGGCAATGGGTTGGTCACACACTCAGAAGGACAGAAGGCCGATGAGCCAGTTAGTTTCTGTAGTGGAGGCCGCGTGTAGGAAAAGAAAGTGTTGGTGGACCTTTCACCAGTTGGGAAGACGATCTCCGTACAGTAGCCGGTCCGGGATGGATGCGAATAGCAGGAGATCGATCGTCTCGGCGATCGTTGAGAGAGGCCTACATCCAGCAGTGGACCCATAAGGGCTGACAAAGAATATGATGAATCTTAAATAAGTATACGGATGCATAATTCCCATCTGTAGATAAGGAGAGGGGGCTGTCCGCTTATCGACCAAGATCTCACATAGACCGTCGTTAGATGCGTAAATGATTCTAATGTCATCAGAGCGTTCTGTAAGTTGTTTTAAAGAAAGGGACGGAGAAAGAACGACATTAGAATAATTTTGACTTACTAACAATAGGCTAAAATTCCACAGTCTTAAGAAAAATAAAAAAGTCAATCATCTAGGAAATAATTGAGTAAGTACCATCTTGGAAAGCCCATTAGATGCGCCAACTTTTAAGGCCACTTGCCGAAATAGCATAGTACACTTTTTCCAAAACAGACTATCAAAGTTTAGTGATGAAGTCATTTTCAGGTCATGGTTGTGCATAAAACAGATATTTTCTGCAATTCAAAGGAAGTTTTGTGCAAATTGTAAATTGCGATTTGTATGAGCATTACCTAAGAATATTCCTCACAAAACTGAAATAAGAAGGAAGTTGATTTGTAGTCACAGTAGTCGTAAACTCATCACAGGATGTCTGTCATTTGGAAAGAACTTGAGGTAGATTTTTTCTTACAAGAACGAAAGTAACTTAGCCTATCTCGGGTTTTCGGTTGGACGTTGTCTTTGAGGATACCCTACATAGAAGTATACCTATAGATAGCAGTGAATTCCCTTTACAAAAGTACAAACATCTCAAATGGCCTCCACACTTCGACGAGTATCTGTATTCGTGTTTCATGTATTTTGTTCTGCAGTACATTAAGTAATGTAAACACATCCGTCAAGGGCCCAGCCCTTTTGCAAGCGTTATAGGATAGCAGGGAGGCCGCCATTTATCAGTTACGCTGAGTGGGAATTCTTGTGATTTTTCTTTGCAAAAGTGGCTGTCGAAGATATTTGTCATTTTATTATTTCTGAGCTATTTTTGTAAGTTTTAATTTTTTTTAGAAATTAAGTAAGCTTTCTGACGGGAAATATATAGAGAAGGGAAGCTAGCAGCCCTTTTACTTATACAATGAACTTATAGTTTTTGGAATGGATATTTTTTATACTCTATTTTATTTTAATTTATTAAGAAAGCATGCAATATTAAAATAAAAACTAATTTACAAACTGCGAGGAATTCCAAATACCAATAATATTTTTCCGAACATTTAAACAAAAATACTTGTGTGCTTTTAAATTGATTACCCAAGTAGGTAAAGTGAGTAGCAATTAAAAATAAAATAATACAACAAACAAAACAATTTGTATCAATCTAAATACATTTTTGTAAACATTATAATACATATTTTGAAAACAATACAACAATGTCCCCAAAATCTATCTGTCTGCATGTGATCGATTTTCTCAGAATTTAATGGAACCGATTCTCATGCGGTTTTCAACCATGGTAGACATTCCCGGTGAAGATTCTATTGTGTTGTTACACTTTAAGTACCTAAATAAAGTGTGAATAGGAGAAACTACAAATCATGTTGTAACATCTGTAATGATTTGTAGTTGATCTACACGATTAGTTGTTAACAGTCAGTCAGCACTGTGTACAAAATACTAATACAGTAAACTGCAAATGGTAACTTTTCATTGTAATTAATACTAAAATTCCAGCGATACAGTTATTTACCTAGCGAAATGATATTATCCAATATATAACTAGTTTTGTAGTTTCGTTGATCTAGCAAAAAATCTATTCAATTTTCCTTCATTAATTGCCAAAATACATTGAACTATTTACAGTATATGTACAGATTTGGTCTTATTGGCCGCACTCGGAGGGTTACATTTGTCAATTGCGATATACCAGCCCAGCGATCGATCTCAGTTTATTGAACAAACAGTTGGACGGCGATATTTTATTTCTACATTGTATAAAATAATTTGTGGTTCGGACAGTTCTGTATTTTCAGAAAGAGGTCATGCTGTATAGTAGGAGGTACTGCGATACATAGTGTATGACACTACATCTTCCGATGCAACGGAATTGGGCCGTCACGACCGGGGAGATCCCCTCGCTCACTTGATATCACCGTAAAGTGACATCTTCAGTGTCGCGTTTCGGTTGGTGAGTAGCCGGTGGCCCATTGGGGGGAAGTAGGAAAGCAACGCATCAACATAGCAATTATGTGGATGTTCATGGGCGTCGACAGTCGTAAAAAGATCTATTATTAGTGTTCGCTCGGTACAATCTCTGAAGAGTGATAATAATTTGATCTTAATTTAAGAGACCATTCAAATTGAAATCCTGTTTTACTGAATAATCTTTTTGTATTTGATATAAAGTAAACAGTCTTAGCGTAAAATAATGGCAAACATAAAAAAATACGGAAATAGCAAAAGTAATTATGTCGCTTCGGAGCACACGCGGTTAACTGGCATCTCCCCGGTCGTCCCAACCGAATTCGGCTGCAATGCAGCATGGCACCATGAAAGTCATTCTCGATAATCTCATCTTCATATTTAAGCGTCATCTATCCCAATTTATAGCCATCTGAATCCCCATAATATTTCTCTGGGTTGAAATTTTATTGTGATACGGTATCCCCGATAAGCTATAATGGCTCAAACTTGACCGGCGCCGAAGTTATAATGATTTATTATTTACGACATGAGAAACTGACATAAAATATTCTTTCTAACATCTCTAAATATACGGGTGCGCAGTTTCGTAGCAATTAGTGTGCTACTTTTATGACAAAGGATGACAAACAAACTTATACTTACTATATTTACAATCTACCACTCATTAACATACAATTTCGTTACTCGAAATTACAATTAATCAATCCTAATCAAGGAAACACAATGTACTAAAAGTTAAACCATAACCGGCAGGATCCAGTGGGCTCCGCTCCGTTCGGAACGGTTCTGCTAAAACAAGATAAGGGGAAAACAAAGCAGCGACAATGGAATACATGGATTAAAATAACGACCGTTATATTGCACCATTCTCTAAAGGGGAGGGCAGATGTCAGATAACATACAAACTCGATGAATACACACAAGCGTATAGCGTGAGGGATGAATTCGGAAGCGACGTCGTCCTGGATTGATTGGATCTGACAATAATAAATCAGGCATGAAATGGTGCCTGTGCTGTCATTTGGGCAGGATTTGAAATTTGTAAAAGGCTCACGCTATTAAAGATGAAGTTGTGGATATCCTAGTAAAATTGCAAGTGTTTATATGTTTGTTATTTATTTAAGATTTTACTAATATTTAAATCAATTTTTCTAGTATTACTTTCTGTAACCAGGACTTCTACTATATGTTTATATCAGAGTGTTTATATCTTCTTTTTCAGTTCTGTATTAGGTGGTGTCATGCTGCATTATGTCTGATCAATTGAGCCGGTACGGCAAGTCCTCAAAAGGATGCACTATTATAGTGACAGCTATTCTGTTGCAGTGTTTAAAAGCTGTTTTGTTCACATAGTCGCAAATGTGAGAGATTTGACGAAGCACATGAGGGCGCAAATCCTACACAAGAAAAACACGTTAACTAGGTTTATATCACGATCAACAGCCTTTATCGGTCTAATAATGGATGTAGTCTTTTTTCTAATAATGGCTGTAGTCTCCCTAAAAATAGTTGTATTCCAAACTTAATATAAGAAAAAAAAGTACCTTCACGCCTGTCATCACCGAAGAGGTAGGCAGAGGTGTGCTAGTACATTCACAATTTGTAAGTCCAGTAGATATACCAGAACACCCACGATTGGCCAAGGTACTGGGTGAGGCCCATGATATCATAGGTGGCAAAAGCCTATGGCAACTTCGGGCACATTCTAATCCTGGACAATATAATGTGTGCTCAGTATAATCTGAGAAACATATAATAAAAGTTGCCCCGAACTGGGGATCGGATCTCCACGCGGCTAACACTTCCAATGGGCCACCGGCAACTCACAAGCCACACGAAAAGCAACGGCATATTTTTCCTTTTACGGCGGTATCTTGTGTGCGAAAGGTACCTCCGCAGTCGTGAAGGCCATATTCAGCACAGTGCAGCATGCATGCCACTTATAGGTTAGCAAAGCAAATATACGTTATTTCTATAGGTATTTATATTACAGTACATTTAACTGCTTGAATTATACTGTATGTTATACGTTAAGTAAATCAGTAGTGTCGACAACGAAAGATATTTGTATAGAAATATATCGTCAAAGTTATTACCTCTAAGCTAATTAGGTGGACGTTCTCAAACGCATTAGCGCTAAAAAGTTAAAATTTATGGTTGAAATTACTGTTCGTCGTTTATTACTACTAGTAGTAAATATTCTGGTTTAAGAGGGAACTATTACGTTTATAATTTTTGCCAGGCTCACTCACGTTATCAAGGTGTAGGCCAGTGAAAGTGTGAAGGTAAGAAGAACTACACATTCGCATGACATTATTAATGCGGTTGTCTGTAGACGTCGGTAGTGGTTAAAAGGTCATGATTACTCCACAAAAAATATACTAACTAGTACATTTTAAAATCCGTCATGCCGTTGAGACTGAAGTGGGGAACATAGGAATCTACTTACATATTCGTAGGTACATACGCTCCAAAAACTCTCCTCGCACTCTTACTGATTCGGTCTGTTAAATAAAAAAAATACCGTAGCTTCTGTGTGTAAATAAAATTTACTGATAATTGTGATGTCGAATGATTCACGACTTAAAATGTGATATGGGTAGTTTAGAAGCGTCCAAAATAAAAAGCCTAGAGCGAGGCTATAAAGTTGGTATAGGCTCACAATAGCATTGGAAATGGTAGTTCAAATATAGTACTAGTGAGGTGACCGACTTTTTCACGCCAATCTCCGGCTGTCAAACTATAATAGATCTCTTCATACGGACCGGCCATTGTTTCCGACATAAATATATTTCAAAGAAATAATAAATAAATAAGTAGTTGTTCGTTTTTCTGCGTATAATATCACGTTGTTACATATATTTGCATATCCGGAAATAATACTAATCTTGCTTATTTGCTGATAAGCTAGCTTTATTGTAAAAAGACTAAGCTGTAAAAAGATTGTGAACTTAAATTAATTTAAGAAGTCCCTAGCTTGTCTGGGTCAAGTCCGGGGCCACCTCATCCCCCAGGCAGTTGAGTTATTTGAGCTGCTTCTGTAAGATTTTAGTGGAACAGGATTCTTTAATATGAAGATCTGAGTCCTTTCCACTGGTCGGAAACCCATTCTGTGTTGGCCGACGTCTTTCTCGAGCAAAAAAGTGATCATGTCAACGTGTATTTCCACATAATCATTTATATAGGCTTTGTGTTTATGATCAACGACAGGGTCATACAAGTTACGTGCAACAACAAATATAAATGTAAATTGTAAGGCGTAACCAAAACTTTTGTTGTGAAAATTGCTGCGCAAGTTTGTTCATTCCATCATAATTTCGGCCCTAAACATTTATCAGTCTACATAAATATACTGCGGCATGGATATATATATATATATATATATATATATATATATATATATATATGTGTGTGTTAATCTTCTCCAATGTTTCGATTTATTATTATTGATTATTGAATAACTTTCCGTTCCGGCTTCGCACATACATTTAAGGAAGCATGGAAAATATATATTGATGAATACAAGTTAATAATACCATAAATTTTACTTTTGGCCTCGTAAACATTACACGCTACTACAGGACAAATAATTTAATTTATAACAGAAACGGACATCTAGTGGTCAAAAGTATCTCTAGCTGCTGTATAAGGATTTATTTTGATATTTTCTTCACACATTTAGCCATACTAACGAAGTATCCATAATGATCTATAACATTGTAGAAAATATTGTCTATGTTTGTCCGCGATAATGTAGGATTTTAATTGTAAAATATTTTTTTAAATGGGCCCAGTAGTGACGTAGCCTTTTCAATGCAAACAAACCATTATATGTTTCCTCTTTTTAACATTATTATAGATATAAAGGTGAAAAACGAACAAATAATATTTTTATATTAACTTTAGTGCCCAGAAAAACTATAAAGAGCATGCCTATTACCAACCCCAGCTGTGCAGAATCATCTAGAAATCTGTAGCACCATCCCTTGAAGGTCTATTTGATTTCTTATTTATAAGCGTAAGCTCTCAAAATGGCTGGAGCGAATTCAGAAAATCATCAAATAAGTTGGATTATCTTGGGTAATCTTTAATAAATTAAATAGGAAACTTCCTTTTGTTATCTCAAAATTGATTAACTTGAATTACAAAGCTCGTTAACGCAGCGTCGAAACTGATTAATTTCAGGTGATTCGGTTATGAAATATTTAGTCATATATCAAATTACTCGGATTTGATAAATTTAATTTCGTTTCTACTAACGTTGATTCTGTCGTCAAATTTAATGCGTACTAGTTAATTGAGACAAGTTTTTAAGTTAGGCAGTATCTTTTTTGTAGTGTAGCGGGACAACGAACACTTACCCACCTCCACCCATGCTCCTACCCACCTCTGGGTATACGAAACGGATCATGGGAGATGCACGGGAGTTTGCTCACCGGCACTGTTTCCTAACGTGCAATTCTCGACTCCCTACACATTATTTAAGTGCCATCTCGTTATTTCACTCTCCCCTTTATGGGTATGACACCACAAAGATAGAAGTTGTCATCAGCCTCGTCAGTCCTGATTATCTCGATGCAGCTATGTCGTTACCAATCCTGTCTTCAAATGCCAAAAGCTCTATTTCGTTGCTACCAAATCCTGATGATAGACTGGGCCCACTGTCTCGTGTTCGATGCCGTTCAACATGATGTTTCGCTCGTTTTTGTACAAGTCACATTCCCACAGTACATCGTCTCTGGTTTTAGCTTCATGATCGACAGGACATGATGGCAGGTCACATAACGCCTCCCTGTACAGGCGATCTCTAAAGCACCCGTGCCTGTTAGTATCTGTGAAATAACATACTCAGGTTCCACCAACTGATATGCCAGACGTTGTAACTTCTGGAAAGAAGTAGTACAGCTCCCTCTCGTCGGCACACGCGGCCCAGCGTGGACATGACGTCGTCCACGATAGCACTTTTTACAGGACAACGAGCAATCGAAGCCTTTTGCCGAATACCGACGCCCATAAACATGTACATTATTGGTACCATGCACTTTTCCTTCTTCCCACCAATGCGCTACTGCCTACATGAAACACGACAGCATAGCAGTGACTTGGTAGTAACATTAAAATCAATATATTAACTCACTTTTCTGTGCCTCAAATGTAAAAACGACAAACTTATAAAGTATCATTAGTATATACGTAATTAAATGAATATGTGGTAGTCGGCCTTAACATATTCATTCAATTCTAAAAATCAAGTTTACCAAAATTAACTTAAGATACATTTAACAAGTTTGAACTGAGTTACCTCTCTGTTCAAACTAGTTAATTGTAATTAGCAAAGCAAATCGAGCAGCGTACCGTCATTAAAAACCTTCATAGGAATGGGCTATCACCGAAAGCCATGCATGATGATATGGTCTGTACATAAGAATACCCTGGTCTGTGTTATTCATCCATCAAAAAATGGTTAGCAGAATACAAACGTATTAGACACAGTGTGCAAGGAGAACCCCGCTCTGGAAGGCCTTCGAAATCCAATACTGACGAAAATATTTAAAAACCACTTGATTTAATTATGGGAAACCACAGACTAAAAGTTACGGATAAAGCCAAATTACAGGCATCTCCTATGAGTGAATTCAAAACATCATAGTCCACGAATTGGGTTTCCACAAATTGTCTCCGAGGTGGGTTCCGCGGCTGCTTTCAGTTCAACAAATAATTACGCGATTTACAATTTCACGTGACTTCTTGAAGGCGATCTTATTTTGAAGCCAATGAATCGATTTGTAACAATATAAGAAAGACGGGTTCATTAAAATACGCCAGAAACAGACAATAATCGAAACAGTTTCTTTCAAAGATTTTCGACAAACGACGAGGTCAAAACAGTAGTAGACGCTTTTTGTCTCCAAGGAGGAATCCTTTTTGTAACGGTCCAAATGCTTCAAATGGGACATTGTATGTATGTATGTATGTATGTAATGGGGACGTAGAAAGTAAAAACATTACTGATTTAGTATGTGTTGTCTTATCTTCGTTATGCCGAATACTTTTCAATCCACCCGTATCCACCCCCCTGGTGACCTAGAACTATGACATTTGGTGATATTGATGTGAGATAATATTATATCACATAAGAAAACCAATACCACCTTATATTTGTAGTTATTTTTGTAGAAATTTTTGAAGAATGCATACGCCCGCAAATGTAAGCTTGGCAATTTTTATAAATAATTGTCAGGGTCGTAGTTCTTACTGCCTGTTGGTGCGGAAACCACAGGAGTGCAAACGAACAGTAAGTGGATTTTTACGAATATTGACGCCCATGAACATCCATTTAATTACTACGCGTTGCTCTCCTTTTCTCTTCCTCTCCGAAGAGCCACCGGCTACTCGCTAACCGCACTAAACGCGACATCGAATATTAAACTTCACGGCGGTAACATGTGAGCTAAACGCCATGGCGGCTCTATGGCGCTTCAATATAGCACGACACAGCCTCTTACAAAAATATACTAGAATATAGTCACGCTAATCTTCTTGAGCATGTTAGGGACGATTATATAATAATCGTTAAGTTTTTTTTCTATTTCTGAACAAAGGTAGGTCCGCTCGACTAATCACTAGCGGCCGTTTTCAATTTTTTATCTAAAGGCAACAGGAAATAGGATTTTTGCATTTTGGTTTCGAACTTATGCCAAAGGTTTTTCACCCGTAGTCAAATTCATCAATACATTAAATATTGAGGACAACCGTGAGACAACTTACCTTATGTTTCTCAAACCCATCCTTGCTTAATTTTAGACCATAATCTTTACCAATAGAGGCAACAGTTTAGAGCCCCCAAGATATAGCAAGTCCTAATTTAGGTGCTTACTAGAGTGGAGGGACGGCCCCCTCAACCAAGATAATATTAGTTTCTTTAGCTAATCTTAAATAACTATTGGGACACATCCTTCACCTGCGGAAAAGAACAGGGGGTCTGTCTCCCCTATCGACCACAGTCTCACTTAGACCGTCGCCCGACGTGTCTTATAAAGATCAATAAAGCTACACTGAACACCATCAGCATAGAGCAGCCAAAAAAACAACAGTGTACACGTTAATTGTAGTCAAAGTGAAGATAATATGCTTAAGCATATCATGGACGTGTGTAAAACACTCGACATATGTTTGACCATTTGTTATTTTTTTACGCGGGGAGACGCTTTTACGCGCCTACCCGTCCTGGCTGGGGTCCAGTGGTATGTAGGTGCGCGACACATTTGACCTGACCTGTCCAAGACTATAGTGTAAAAGGTAGTGACATGCTGCATTGCAGCGGAACTGGGCCGGCACGACCGTGAAGCATGATAGCGACTTAAAGTGACATCTTCGTGGTCGCGTTTCGTGTGGTTTAATAGTTTGTGGTGGAACATTGGACGAGAGCAGGAAAGAAGGCGCATCGGTATGGTAATTATGTGGATATTCATGGGCGTCAATAGTCGTAAAAAGCGCTGTATTTTCGTTTGTCCCCTATATTGTAAAAAAGTATAGAATGCGTACAGCAAGGAATATTACCCAGAGATAAAAAAGGTACGTAAATTTTGCTCAATTATACTAAAAGTCAGCTATGTTTGTATGTTTACAAATACCTGAGGTTTTTTGGAAAATTATAAATCAGAAAAAAAGTCAAACACCCTCAACATGAATACAGATGTACTGCGTCCTGTGAAAATATCACTGCGACAAACATAATTAGCATACAAATAAACGCACACGTCGCTGCCACGCGGCCGGCTCATTCCATAACTGTCACCGATAGCACCGTCTTACTCGACTGTACACGTCGTGTGCGAGTCGCTGAGTACTGTCGGATGAGTAAGTGCTGGCGTAACTTCCACTTCAAGAATGTAAGAAATCAACTTCATTCATCATTTATACAAGGTTTGCAGCGATTAGGAAAATATATACAATTTTTGTTGGCAGCTTATAAAACAAAGGGTAATTTTTTTCTAGGTCGGTGTCGAATATTTCATAACATATGCACGAACTGTACTTTGATTGCGACGTACAAATGCATCAATAATATCAGGAACTTGCAGACCCAATTAGAAAATACTGTTATTAGAAATAACAATTTTAGATTGTATCCGATTGTTTTTTTAACAGTAGAACACTATTGTGTGTTTTCTATACCAATAAAAGAACGAGGAAACATTCGATTATTTATTTGATTCTTTACGTTAAATTGGCTGTGAATCCACTCGACAGATTTTATCTGTGGCGAACATAGGCTATAAATTTATAATGATTGTATCATCATCATCATTGCAAGCCCTTATTGGCCTCCTGCTGGACATAGGTCTCTTTCAATGAACGCCAAGACTACCGATCTCCTGTTAATCGTATCCATCCCGGACCAGATCATAATATAATAATATATATAATTTTTGTATATCAAAGAGTTATGTCAAAAATCATTGATTTTGAAAAAATATGAATGTTAATTTTCTCCTTAAAATTATTCCACGTTACCATGACATGACAGAACAACGTCTGTCGGAACAGCTTGTTATCAATAATCTCTCCAGCTATTAAAGTTCCTAGAATAAATATCTAAAACATTTTAAAAAACGTTACACAGCCAGTGTTTCGTGAAAAATCCGCGCGAAGCCGGGACGGACAGCTAGCAATGTACTAAACACGGATAATGCATCATGAATTATACTGATTTGAAAAGGGATTTCTCAATTTCACTTTATTGTCAACGGCGAGCGAGAGCAGAAAATAGTATAATGTTGAATTTTAGTGTACAGTTGACAAAAATAATGTTTACTGTACATTTCCGATTAGAAACCAAAAATTACATACTTCTGATGACCGAATCACTAATAATAGTAGTTTAATGTAAGTGACTTAGCAAAATACCTACAGCAAAACTTTACTATAGAATAACTAATTATTTACTCACTAAAAACCTATATATACCCAACCCCTAGTATCTATGATGAAGCAGTTGTCTTTACAATAAGAAAATGTAGACACAATTCATATGCTGGTTCACGCAGTCGCGTGTACAATAATTTGAACATAAAACTTGACTACTGAGAGACACATTAAAAAATATTAATAAATGGTCACAATAATATTGAAGTTTTAATGAAATAAAAATGTTTTTATACAAAATGTATTGATATTAATTACTTTTATAACTACAATAATTAAATCTAACACCGGTTTAACACTGGCCTTATCGTGAGAGGTACATATGAAATAAACTCAACGTATTTCGTCAAATATTTCTATAAGTTTTTACAAGTACACATATTTATTATACATATCATAAATTAATTACATTACATTTATTATTAAATAAGAAATTGGTTAAATAGTTACACTACAAACGTATAGGCGTCTTTACCGGTCCGCAGAACTGGAAATGTCCTAAACAAAAACTATTTATTTTGGATACCAATTGCCTCAAATAAATTAAACCGAAGCCGACCTTTGATTCATGACTCGTTACTTGGCTTGAGTTCAGATTCACTGACCGCAAGCACTTATGAGCCCTGTGAGTGATGTGTTATAAGTCTTAGAATAATCTTTGTTTTTTTTTTTGCTTCTAGATGCACAAGGCATCATTCGACTTGTCCTCACTATATTTGATGTCGTGTACGCTTTTATATACATCATGTGTTTAAGAATCAACAGATTGGAAAATGCTGGTCCATAGCTTTCCATACATTAAATATTTAGCTTCTATTATTGACAATATTAAACATTATGTTCATTTAGTAAACATAGACAGTTTTTTTTTCTAAGAAATATAAATATATAATAAGTTTATAAATAAAAATACTAAATAGTAAACGCATATTACAAATCTTAGTATAAGTAATAAAAATAAGCACTTTTTCCCAAACTGATAGCCACAGAAGCAATTCGACGCGTGAGGTCATTCACACAAGTAAATAATATGCGGAGGCATTGCGGTGCTGTCATTTGTAATCCCTCAATTTGTACAAATGGACTCTTTTAGATGTTGTAGAACGGTAACCATTAAGTCGCGCCGGTATTATGTGAACGAAAATCTTTTTACTACACTGTCAGGTTGAGCAGCAATGCAGTGATATCATTCTAGTCTACATGGAAAGAATAGTTTATTATTTACCACAGATTCCATGACTACAGAGAATAACTGTGGCTTATCCTGAGTCTGATATGTCATTCGCCGCAATCGATTTTGTTAATCTAGCAATAAGACATCGTTGTTAAATACAAAAGCTTTAAATTGCTGTAGTGAACATTATAATAGTGAAATGTAATATTTGTATTTACGCTATCTTTGTACTGGCAGTGTTTTATGTTCCTTTTGTCATTAAAACGCATTTACTCATTTTTATCTCACAGTTTACACAGTATTTTAGTACAAACCACTTTATATTTTGTTGAGTTTAATTTGTGGTATACTATTCAACTGTTTGTGGTAAATTAATATTCTAAAAGAAGTCTTGTAACATTAGCGAAGCCATATTCTTCATTATACCTCATTTTATAGCACCGGAGCATGGATTGTCGGAGTCTGTTGATGATCGATGACGAATATTATATTGCTCTATTTGATCACATCCCTTTGAAGCCCTAAGAAAAGCTAGGGGAACATAAGACGCACGTGACCTAAGCGCGGTAAAGTGTTTTGCTCCACCGGTTATGGTTTCACTCAAATTTTAATTTAAATTTTGATAAACATTTACTGTTTTATTTTAACAAAAACAACACATCTACACGCCAGCTCCCTAATGCTGCAGGCAGAGAGAACAGAATGCCATAAATCACGATACTTACATCTGCCTTGTCTCCTTCACATTCCATACACTCTTCATACGGACACGTCGGTTGCGAAGACTCTTGACACCACCTACGTCATGTCGGTCTTGGTCTTCTTCGGTACCTAAAACCATCCACATTCGCATTGTGTATCCTTTATATGAAGCATAATGAATAGGAAGAGGTAGTGCCATGCTGCATAGGAGGAGGTAGTGGCACGCATAGTGCATGACACTACATAATCCTATGCAACTGTATTGGACCGGTACGACCGGGGAGTACCTCTCGCTCCCTTGATACCGCCGCAATGTAGGGTAGGTAGGAGGTCAACCTGTCGGCATAGTAATTATGTGGATGATCATGGGCGGCGGTAGTCGTGAAAAGGCTCTGATCGCTCGTTTGCCTCCCCATTCTATAAAAAATGAACATGAAACCGCCTCTTATATTGTTGACGACTTCTGATTCGACATGATCCCGCTCTTTGTCGACATAAGCCCCGCGACGCGACGTAGGATTTTCTGCGGACAAAGAGAT
The DNA here is from genome assembly GCA_017140195.1 of Eumaeus atala. Taxonomy (NCBI): domain Eukaryota; kingdom Metazoa; phylum Arthropoda; class Insecta; order Lepidoptera; family Lycaenidae; genus Eumaeus; species Eumaeus atala. Next base: position 23,395 of record JAFELO010000126.1, read on the forward strand.
TTTTTCATTGCTGACGGGGCATGTCATGATAATGGTAAGAAACACTTATTGTAGAAAAGAATAGAGTGTGTCATTCCGTAAACGACACCTGCACGTGGTGGTCGCTTGCAAATCCATTTGCTCTTAATCGTGATATATTATTGTAATCTTTAAATATTTTTGGAGATTACTAATTGAAACAATTAATACAGAGATCAGTATAGATTGTGAGACTTTATTTTGGTGAATACCTGCGTGTGAACGCCCGCAAGATCTGAAGATGACCGATCAATCTTTAAATAGGCCTAACCGTCTCGGAATTCCTTCGTTATACGCTATGCCTGCGTCGTATATATAAATAGCTAGGTCTGCCCACCGCAGATTATACGATAAACTACTTTCGCCCAGCGGGGTATCATATTAAACGGGTCATCCTCTTGTGTGTCCTACAATAATGAAGAGATTGTGAAAAGCTTTGTGGTTTAGTTTCTATATCACACAAGTACACGATGTATTATTGTTTTCGCGCTACACCTTTTGTTCTAGTATATGGAGTCAGACGAGCAGTCAGATAATCTTCATGACTACCGTCGCCCGGAGACATCGACAGACCTTTCCCGAAATGTTCCTCCTGTCTCCACATTAAAAGTATTTTCTGTTCGAATCAAGCATTTTTTAAGAATAGGGGGCAAACGAGAAATCGATAACTTTTTGCTACCACCAACGCCCATGAACATCCATATAATTACTATGTCGATGCGTTGCCATCGTTTTCCACACCACAATGGAACACCGGCTACTCACAAACCGCACGAAACGCGACACTGAAGATGTCACTTTACGGCGGTATTAAGGATTTTATAAATGACAAAAATATATGGAATGAAATACTCTAAATTTTAGTACCTCTGTGAAGTAATGATCGCATCTAAAAGAATGAGAGGTACTCATCAGAGTTTATTGAGGATATTTTCTCTGACATGGGTGCGTTGCGAACCTTCAATATAAACTTAGCCGCTAAGACAGTTATCATTATACTGATAAGATGATAAGCGATCATAATACAGACCCAATATGTGAAAATAAACAATAAACGATATAAAAGGTAGCTCTTAAAAAACGGTAAGATACCTAACGCTCCTAATATATTGTGTGCTCCTAATATATTGTGCGCTCCTAATATATTGTGTGCTCCTAATATATTGTGTGCTCCTAATATATTGTGTGCTCCTAATATATTGTGTGCTCCTAATATATTGTGTGCTCCTAATATATTGTGTGCTCGTAATATATTGTATGCTCCTAATATATTGTGCGCTCCTAATATATTGTGTGCTCCTAATATATTGTGTGCTCCCAATCTACTATATTTTGTATTATTTGTCAACAAAGCTACTTTTTATATATTTTGATACAAAAAACTTCTACAAGGCGCAAGGTGAGCACTTTGTAAAGTTTAATTATAGAAATATCAATGAATAAATTGAATAGAAAATAAACGTCAAATATAGCGGATACTGAGGAGATAGGGTTCGGGCTCAAAAAATAGATAAATAATGGTTTTTATAGCTTGCCGAAATGGAACGCGTTTTTATTTAACGAAACCATTTTTATTATAATAATAATAAATCGTTTCGCTTCACAGATACAAAAGAATGCCCGTTGCAAGACAGGGCAGGTAACACGCTATAACGTTTTTGCTATCTCTCAAGGCTTATCTAAAGTGAGAGAAGTAGAGCGAGAGGTACAATAAAGAAATTAGATTACTAACAGTCATTGGCCCATTGGGGGGGGGGGGGGATAGGTGGGCAACGCATCTGCGTAACAATCACGCGAGTGTCCATGGGCGTCGGTAGCCATGAAAAGGTACGATACAGAATATATGAGTGAGAGGTACGACGCAGAAACGAAAGGTACGATACGATACAGAATAGACTACGTACTAGGATATATAATGATGATAATCACCGGCCAGATCATCTCCATTTCAGTATCGTCCAGTTCCAACTCGTGATGTTCAACGCCAAGCACGTGGAAACTACACGGAGTTAAAATGTTCATGGCGGTTAACGTAAACGTTGTTATGAGACAAATATCAATTGGGTTCCTGAAACAATTTACAAACCGTGCCCCACCCTCCATCCCGATTCTTGACCCTACTGTCAAATTTTCATTGAGATAAAGATGGCTTTGACATTTCCATTGAGGCAAATTCCTCTGTTTTAATCTTTCCTGAAAATGAATGTGAAAAATGCCAGGCGATGTACAAAAGTGTCAAATATATTTTGTAAATAGTGGAAATTGTATAAAAAATGTTTTTATTCATCAAATGATAAGGTTCCAACGAGAAGTTATTATTCATGAAGTATTGCATGTTTTGAAAAATAATTATACTATAGGGACACACACGAACAGTTAGAGCTTTTTAATGACTACGAATCCCCATAAATATCCGCACAATTACTGTACCAATGCGATGCCTCTGCCTCCTCTCCTACAATGGGTCAACGCCAACACGCAAACTGCAAGAAACTCGACACCAACGTTGTCACTGCGGTGGTATCACATGTGTAAGAAGTACCATCCCCAGTGGGAGCCAGCACCGTTCTTCTGGATGACAGTATGACCTCTTACAAATCACATAGCAAATGAAACGAACAAACGTTTTTAGTATAGTGTTCGAACACTTGTAAATGGCAGAGAAAATAATCGGTATGCTTATGAAGATTACTATTAAAAGTAATATTAAATAAAAAATAAAAATGGGTTAGGAATAAAAGTTGTTTTTTCATCCGCCCAGGTGTGTGGGACGTGCGGCATATTATAGTACAATTGTGACCTAAACCATCATCCCTTACCGCAATGGGTGAGGTGCCCTGGTACTATAAATCATGAGGGCACCGAGACCGCTATGCAGTCTCCAAGGCGGTCTCCTATACCGACTAAACAGAGGGTTTATCCCGCAACACAGGATAACCCCTCTAACTTTGACACAGTTCAATGGAGTGAGGTTCCCATCATCGCCCCATGTCCCGTGCCCTAAACCGCCTCCTCCTCTTTCTCTTTAGTCCCTCTCTCTTACAAGAGGGAGTGAATGATCAGCCCATCGGTTTAATTGTCTCTGCCCAAGGTGTTTCAAATCACCCTAGGTTACTGAGCCCCACAAGCCACGACAAGGCTTGAACCGAAAAGTACATTTTTCGTACATACTATTTGTGGTAAGCTGGCCCACATGATGCCTTACACCCAAATGCATTTATCCATACAATCCTTTTACGCCCAGTCCATGCACTATAATTAAAACTGCACTCGCACAAAACTAGCGAAGTTGCAATTAGTAACAAAACGGAAACACGTTTGTGTCCTCCAGAAAGGGCTAGCATTTCAGGCAATCACCGCGATCACAGCGGCGTCGAGAATTATCAGTACTGTCACTTTATTAAATGAAGGGAGTTAATGAGCATTTCAGTAATAAATGCATCCGATTAATGACGAGTTCACAAAGTCGGATGTTACGCCCGTAACATACAAATTGTGAAAGTCTAGAAAATTTAACCTAATTCAACCACATTGAAAATCCAACCTGAATTCTTTGAAAATTATTGACGGATATTCACACACACTTTTTTAAATATATAAAATATGTATTCATGTTTTTATATGATAAAAACCCCGATAAATATTCTTTAGAAAGAGAAAGAAAATTCGGCTTTGTTTATTATAGTTACGCCGAAAGTACGAAAATACTTTCCTAAGTAATTTTACTAGTGAAATACCATTCCCTTACTTCATAAGTAATGAGAAATACCGGTATTTTGTAGATATAATTTGCGCAAACATATAACAATGTAGAATTCTTTTGGTGAAGATTGTTCGTTATTTAGCGGTACTCAGTGCCCAGACTACTTTGTGGCCATCGATGAAGATGAGAAAAAATACATATTTGTTTTTTTTTTTCAAATAAGAGGGCAACTGGTGGGGAGGATTGAAGGAGGTTTATGCAGTTGCATAACCTCCTTTATGCGCATGTTTATGGATATCGGTGGTATCCCGAAGGCTTTGACTGCTCGTTGGTCCCCCTAGATTTTGTCTAAACGAACAAATGGTAGGTGAGTACCGTCACCAATAGACACCCGCCTTAAAATTTTGCACGTCCGCCCTATAACTTAGGAGTTGACTCTTTTCTTGAAGAATCCTATGTCGTATCGGTTCGGGGATACTGAGGCTGATTCCGTAATGATGTTGCGCGTGGTAAGAAATTGCTAACAGTTTTGGATATTGGGACATCAAGATGATAACGGTAGGACTTAGAGTTCGCGATGTCTGGCTAATAAATTCTGCTGCTGGTATAAATCTGAACAACACTTTGGTACAGTCCTAATTGTAGATGCGGTGGAAAGTGCAGAACGAGCCAATATCTCTTCGTATTGCCAAAGACATACTTAAAAACATATTTTATTTATCTTGCTATAGCTGGTGTATGAATAACCGCATCTAATCATAAATAATAAACTAATTAAAATCTAAAAAAACTTTTGAGAGGGAGGTTTAAAAGAAAAGAGAATATCAAATTTGATTTATTGAATCAATTTCTGTTTACTTAAAATAGTGTTAAAGATATTGATTGAATTATAAAGACATTAATTATCCCCGGACCTAAAACTGTCGCAAAAGCACAAAACGTACTTAACATCGAAGCATAATTTTTCATCTCTTATCTGAAGTAGGGATATAACAAAAGCCAATTAGTCCTTCTTGCGCAGATAATACGCATTGATGGACAAAGGTAAAAACTCTCGATTGGAGGGGCGTTTGACGCTTGATCTATTATCATTCGGGGAGTTAAGAATATTACAAGATATTGGGAATGGGAAAACTTTTCGAATTGTAATTATATAAGATTGGTCAATCATCCTTCGATATCATTTTTTGATTGATGAAGAGATAGTGCCATGCTGCATAGGAGGATGTAGTGCCATGTCTAGTATCATGCAGTACATCCTCCTATGAACAGAATTGGACCGGCACTACCGGGTAGGTAGCGCTCGGTCACATAATATCACAGTAAAATGGCTTTTCGGTGCGGTTTTTGATTAGCCTGTGGCCTATTGAAGGCATTCGGCATCGGTAGCCTTACTTACAAAAAATAATATACTGGTAGTTTTTCAGTTTAGTTACTGGTAGTCGTTCAAAAAATAATTTTTATAATTCTATTTTGAATAAAAGCATTATATCATTTTAATTTCATAGCCAGCAACGTTAAAAAAATATTTGAACACCAAGTTTTAATAAAGATTGTGTCTGGGTATTGTATTTAATTGTTCTATCTCACGTAAAGTAAAATAAGAAAGTGAGAGTTACTCACTCCTAATTGAATAATAATTACTAAGTTCCGGTACATTCTATAACTGTGTAACATTGTACGTATAGTAAATAATAATTACTAAGTTCCGGTACATTCTATAACCGTGTAACATTGTACGTATAGTAAATAATAATTACTAAGTTCCGGTACATTCTATAACTGTGTAACATTGTACGTATAGTAAATAATAATTACTAAGTTCCGGTACATTCTATAACTGTGTAACATTGTACGTATAGTAAATACTTCTAACTGCCCTAAAGTGCTCCTTAGTACTTCGAGGCTGTATACTCTTTAGGAGCCGAAAGTTGGACTACAAAATTTCATTTAAGTTTCAATGTAATAGGAAATATTATTGTATATATGCCTTATACAAGATATTACTCATCTGGTATTATTGGAGTAACACGTTCGTTGCACGTTACCAGTTGGGCAGAATTTATGGTAAAATTCCCACCTCTTTAATTTATAACGTTTAATATCGGTTAAATACAGGCAAGCATAACATTATGATGAAAGCTTGACTAATCTCTTTGCTTGACTAAGCTCGGATAATCAAAGTTCGGTTGGAAAAAATCACAAATTTATATTTCGAAGCCAGCGCAGTATGTGTCATTTTTAAAACACCACCGCAATTTGTGTTAACAAAGGCTGTGAATATGTTTTGTTGCCTCCGCCATGAAACAACTAAGTTAATTGGACTCAATATTCTCGCGTGACTTTTCTCACGACTACAGTTTAATTTTTCACATAATACTGCCGTAAATTGACATCTTCAGTGACGCGTTTCGTGCGGCTTATGAGTAGCCGGTAGCCCATGGGAGAGGGGAAGGAGGGAAAGGCGTCGGAATAGTAATTATGTGGTGAGAGAGGTAGCTTGCGCGCGACAGATGAGGAGGGCTACGTTATTGAAAAACAAATTAGCTCATACACAGATCATGGTCCAGGGGGTCGGCACCTGCTGATAGGTGATATAACTTACGTGTCGCGATGCTCTGGTCCTACGTCGAGTCCTACCAGGCGATGGCATTCTTCTGCGAGACCGTCATGTCCCAGAAGGAGGCCGACGAGCGGGTAACAGAAGAGGCTGCCGACTCGGCCTCCTCCCGCCGTCGACGAATGGGGGTGCGAAGGAGGTGCTATCTGCAGCGCATTCAGTAGTGCCCCAGTGTTCCGTGTCGGGCCGCGGTGGGAATCCGGTCCACTTCATAAAGACACGGCGCCGCAGGGACTGTCATAGCGTAGCCAGACAGTCCCCGAGGAGGTGAAGTCTGGCCTTTTCGCCGAGGCCAGCCTGTCGCTGGAGGGGTCCTGTTGCCTGCAGATCCGGGTCCCTCCATTTATAGCGGCTGAAGGCTCCCTTAGGGGTTTAGTTGGTATTGCTACACAATGGCCGAGTCCAACATAGGTCTGGGGGTCTCCCCGGGCTCCCAGGTATCAGGCCTGAATGCATTCCTCTTCATCACCAAAAAGAAAAAAGTCGATATAACTTACGTGTGGTTCTCATAATAACTCATTGGTACTGGTGATTTTTGAGATCATCAGATAGTCTTTTTAATTATATAATTCCATACAGGCTATTTACTCGTACCTCTTGTTTCTACATCTGCAACTATTTTATTTTTCAATACAGTTACCAGTTAAAGTCCACCCTGCTATTCGGCGTCATTAGGTATCGAACACCTCCATACCAGTTCGACAAACTTCAGTGGGTCTGCGATAAACAGCTCGCTCTCACCACGCGAGTTTCAGCATATCTGCTTACGCGGCTTCACACAACGGCAGCATTTCGGGGTAGTTTCCGCTGCATGGCCTCAAAATGTTGAAGTAATTTGCCACCAACTGTGCGATCTCTGAAAATGTTAGTAAATTTACAAACAGGCATAACTCATATTTGTTACATATACAGCTTAGTAATAGTAATTAATAACTAGTTATATTTTTTTTTATTTTGTCAATTTTTATTTTTAACTATAATAAAATAATCTCAAAATAAAACTCTTGTGCATACTAACTTTATATAGATCACTATAATAGGGGAAAATTATCCCTCTACAATATTACTACCTTCTGATTGTGTATCGAACAGAATGTTTAACTGTAAATCAGTTGGGCGTAAATACAGAGTATTTTATCCCTTTTAAGTTGGCTATAATTTTGTCACAACACGACACAATTATCATATATTTATTTACCTATATGCATTAGTGTGTGTATGTAGATGTGTGTGTATACGTGTATGCGCGTGTATACCTTTTTTTTTTCATCTAATGATGAAGTAATTGTCGCTGTAGACGAGTATTTTGAGGGGTTAGGGAAAACATTTCATCACACTGGTGTAACGGCATTGGAGAAGTGCTAGACTAAATGCATCGTGGTCGATGGAAATTAAGTTGAAAAATAAAATTGTTTTAAATATATTATTAAAGTGTTTTTGTCGTTTGGGATACTTATCAATCACCCCTCGTATTTGTATAGTTCCATACAAAAAGGCACGAGCTTTTAAAAGTTTCACAAAAATCGCTCTCTCATTGATAGGCTTAGATAACATTTGTCATCTCGTGAAAGTAGTCAAACGCTTTAGTCAAATGTTTGCGCCCAGTTCCAGATACCAGCTCTCTTTGATCCCACTCCAGTCTGCAGGCGGCTGTATGATCTCCTATTTATGTTCAGAACTCCAAGTGTTAAAATTTAAAATGTCGTCGTTATTTAATGAAAGTTTTCAATGAAAGTGGTGTGTTGTATTTTATAAAAGATTCCGGGTGCAGTAATCCTTGACACGATGATGACACTTGACTTATTAGAATGTGTGTACGCAACTACTCATAAATACCTATTCTCATTTCTCTCGAGATGCTTCTCCAAAAAAGTGACGGACATGAAAAAACCGCACGTCACATCTTTTGGGAGTGTGGTCCTTGGCAAGTTGAGCGAAACATAATGCTTGATAATATTCCCTGTGTTACGGTAGTGGTTTACTATGGCGATCTCGTGGAGAATGTGGGAAACTATCGTGCTATTAAATAATTTGTCATGCATATTACTGGCAGCAAATAAGCATAGATCAATAATAGTAAAGTAAATATCAGAGGGCATAGTCAAAATCAGCTAATAATTTATCTTCATCTCAGTGGTGCGTAGCAGCTGGGCTTAGCCTGGCTGCCCTCTCTTTCTCTTGACTTGTATATCTATTGCAACCTATATATAAATATATCTTTGCAACCTTGTACTCCCTCCAGATTTGACTTTTTTTTTTTTTGCGAAATTTGTATTACTTCCTACTCGTCCTACTTGCTTCTGATAAAACTCGTTGCGGGCTCCAAGAAAGTTTTAGCTTTTGCCTCGGGCTCCCTGAGATCATATCAAAGGTTGGTTGCCGCCGTTGATCCTGGCTAGCAGCAGTAGTAGCGGTGGGAGCGAGTAGCGGGCCAGGCCTGTTGCGCGCAACGCCTTAATTGTAATCCCATACGGCGCCTTCGGGGCTGACCCGTCTCTATATACTCCCCTGTGGCCCTTTTCGCAGCTTCTTTTAAGGACCGTAATAATAACAAATGAAAAAAAAATACTGCTATGAATATAGCTATAACGTTGTTTAATAAAGTGATAGGTTTTTATAAACACGAAACACGACACCTATCACTTTATTTTGTATATTTGTGAGTTGTCGGTGGCCTCTTAGATCAAAGGGGGAAAGGTGGGCAAAATATCATAATGATATCAATAATGCGGATACATAATGCGGTAGCCGTTATAAGGATCCGATTTCTCGTTTGCCCCCTCAATTGAACAATAGGAAAGCTCCCATTGGCTTATTAGCGATATTAGATTGTTAGTTATCTGGCAGGCCTGCCGGGCCAATCCTGGTGCATAGCACGAATAAAACTTAAGAGTTAAAATTACTCCAATCATTATTATGTTCCTATAACACGAATAACATTGCTCTATATAAAATAATTCGCAACTAAAGTACAGAATTATAATAATATTTTTAGAGCATTGTTACGCAGATGCGTTGACCTCATGTCATCCCGCCCCCAATTGGCCACCGGCTACTCACAAACTACACGAAACGCGGCAGTGACGATGCCACTTTACGAAGGTACCAAGAGAGTTAGGGGTACCTCCCCGGTGGTGCCGGCCCAATTCAGCTGCATAGCAGAATGTTGTATAATGCAACATGCATGTCACTACCTCCTTCTGTGCAGCATGGCACTACCTCTTCCTAAATAAATGAAATGGAATGGAATGGATTAAAATAAAATGGAGGAGTAAATGTGCTAAGTCCGGGCACATTAGAAGTTCCCAATGCACTGAACGTATTCAAATGTATTCCCTCCAACACCTTTCCGTGCTTCAATACTTCCCTTTGCCTCGTTTAACAGAATTACATTTTTCCCAAGTCTCGGCCGAAATGAAAGCACCCAAGCTGAGATATTTTTATTTCTTCTTTCCGGAGCTGTAATAAGAACCGGCAAGTTCATCTTGCTGGTGTTTGAATATTTTGCCTTGTTGAATATTTATAAATTCAAAAGATGTGTGTCAGCCACGATTCCGATGCTTGACTGGAGTTTCATGAATATGGTTTTGAAGTGAATGGTGCGCTGGACGGGGCCGGCACGACTGGGGAGTTACCTCTTGCTCACATAATACCGCCGTACATCTTCAGTGTCGCCTTTCGTGCGGTTTGTGAGTAGCGGGTGGCCCATTGGGTGGGGGAAAGGAGGGCAAGCATCAGCATAGTAATTATGTGGATGTTCATGGACGTCGGTAATTGTAAAAAGGCTAGATTTCTCGTTTGCCCCCAATTCTATAAAAAAAGACTCGTAAGCGGTGGCCGGTCACTGTTCACACGATTTTACGCCTCATAATTGTTGCACACTGCGCACCATAGATTGTATCTTAATGAGTAAATTTTAAAGTGGCTCATGTACTGCAAACAAGCAGATGAAGTTTTGCTATTAGTAGACAATCGTACAACGGACAGCTGGCGGTGCCCTCCTTCACCGGATATCCTCACCATCTCATCCACGAGAGTATAAATACTACTTCAAGCCGATCTCATATGATCGAATACAGTGTCTTTGGTTCGAGCCCGTGTTACATTAAAATTATTTTTTATTAAAAGTTTTACGAATGTATGTTAACAGGCAAACTTCGCATCAATTTCGCTATTCATGGCGATGCCACCCATTCCGGTGTGACATAATGTGCACGTACCTTTATAGAGCGATTTGTAGGAAGAGGTAGTGCCATGCTTAGTGTGTGACACTATATCCTCGTATGCAACGAGATTGGGCCGGCACTACCGCGGTAGTACTTCTCGCTCATTTGATACCGGCGTAAAGTGAATGCGTCGCTGTCGCGTTTTGAGCTGTTTGTGAGTAGCTGGCGGCCCCTTGAAAGGGGAGATGATAGGAGGGCAACACATCTGCGTAACAATCATGCAAATATCCATGGGCGTCGGTAGGTATTAAAAGGCTCCGATTGCTTGTTTGCTCCCGTATGCTATAAAAAAGAAGAACAAATATTTTCGAAATATCCAACTCTTTCACTTAAAGTGAAAGCTTTGCTGTTTCTTTTCTACTTTTTTAGTTACCTGTGGTCCATTGGAGGGAAGGAAGAAAAGGGAGCCACACACCAGCATAGCTTTTATGAGGACGTCTACTAGTGTCAGTGGTCATTAAAAGGCTACAACTGCGATGCTATATATTGTCACCAAGCATTGGCAAACTTTTAGTCATGGCAAACTTTTGAAGTGCTATTTATACTTTATATCTTTTTTGTTAACACACAACTCTTCATACATTACATACATTACTTAAAAGTATAGTGTAGTATAGGGGGGTCAAAGGTGCAATCGGAGCCTTTTAACGAGTAACAAAGCCCATGAATATCAGGATAATTATGCTGTTGCGTTGCCCTCCTTTTCGAATTCCTCTTCAATGACCCACCAGCTACTCACAAGCCGCACAAATCACGATACCGTACGTGTCACCTTAGGGCAGTATCAGGTGCGCGAGAGGTAATTCCTATGCAAGGAGGATGTAGTGTCATGCACCATGCATGACACTACCTCCTCTTATGTAGCATGGTACTACTCCTTACAAAACACTCTAACAAGGGTTGTTGTCACTTTTTGAGAAATGTGTGCGGCCATCGCGATTGGTGTGTATATTACAACTTATATCTGCGCAGCTTATTAAATATACAATTGACTGCCGCAGATTTACTAATGTCCTTTACATTGACATTATTTTGTCAGTATCAAGGTAAATCCTCACGTCGCGGCTGTAGAAGTCATTGACAACTGGCTGATGTCCACACAGACGTTGTTGTGTGATAAATTTCATTTGTTGTCGTGGTGACGTGCTATGCTTACAAGGCCAAATTGATAAGCTCATTTGTTTGTGTTATTCACGGGCGATGCGACACAGATGTATATTATAGTCTACATGGTGAATAACTTGATTTACTAAAAGTCTAGAAGTGCGCGTATAGCAGTTAGATGCGGTATTACACGTTTTGAAAGTAAAAAGCTGCGTTATCAAATCCCTCCGTCTCCAATAAATTATATGAGATGAGACTTTTATTGAACCATCATCATTGACCTGTTGGCTGTCTTACTTAATTACTAAATTATTAAATGAAAAAAGTTAATTTTACTAGATAAGTAAATACTGAGTTCCGCACGTGGTTTTGTTCGTCGGTTACTTGACATTTAGCTATAGAGGTAAAGCTAACAGCTGGTTAAAATATTAATGCATCAGTCGGTACATGCGTTTTTAAATTTAATGTTTAGTAGTAAAATCTATACACACCCGCATTGTTCGTGCATCTGAAGTGTATATCCAGACCGCTAAGTGGCGTCGTATTAAGGTGTCGCATAACTCTCGCTGGCGTTAATCCGTATCGCTCGTTCGAAAATGAAGATATAAAAATTCTCTGAGCTTAACCCTTATTTCTTAATAATGTCAACTGGAGAGGCTTGAAGTAAATGTTTTTTATTAGGTAAAGCATTTTTACTCATTGAAATCGGATTTTATTATTTACTTGTAACATTCTCACTCGTCCTGTCGCTAAGTGAACATCTGAAGATAAAAATATAATAAAATTTTAAAAATATTGTAGTGCCATTAAGAGACAGTGACAGACTGCATTGTAGCTTAGTAGGATCGGCACGACAAGGGTAGTCGCGCCGACTCAATTTAGTTGAACCCACACGTTTTAGTACCGTAAATTGACAGCTATACTGCGTTATTCGTGCGGTACGAGGAGCGTTTAATAAGTATCCGAAGATAAACTAATAGACTTTAATAATCAATTTAAAACAATTTTATTTTTCTACGTAGTTTCCACCTACCTCGATGCATTTAGTCTAGCACTTCTCCAATGCCGTTACATCAGTTCGATGAAATGTTTTCCCTAACCCCTCAAAATACTCGTCCACGGCGACAATTACTTCATCATTAAATGAAGATCTTGTTATTCCCGAATTTATATAAATCCACCTGACTATTTATATAGATTCGGGAATAAGTGGAAGTCACACGTGGCCAGATCTGGGGAACAGGGGAGATGCGATAACAATTCGAACGGTAATTCATGGAGTTTGGCAACTACGCACCTTGACGAGTGTACAGGTTACTTTTTGGCTAAGTAAGGCCGCTTTATCCTGTATGCAAAAAATCCCTCGAGCATACCAAGAAACAGTTGCCATCACTTTACCGGCCGACAAAACCGTTTTTGCTTTCTTTGGGGCTGGTTTTCCGCTCTCAGTCCACTGCTTAGATTGTTCTTTTGTTTCAGGAGTATAACGATGTATCCATGTCTCATCGACTGTCACATAACACTTAAAAAGCTCCTTAATATCGCGCTAACAACACAACCAGCACCAAACACTTCGACGAATCGTCTACTCGACGTTGCTTTTGGGTGACAGTGAGCAAACGCGGCACTCATCGCACGCAAAGTTTTTCTTTTCGCAAATGTTGGTGTAAAATGTTACAAACGCATTCAGAGGAAATGGTTTCCATCTCTGCTATCTACTGCAACTTTAAGTGCCAATCATTCGAAACGATTTTTTTAATCTTTTTGATCATGTCCGGATTCGTGGCTACATTTCGACGGCCAGAACCGTTAGCATCGTCGTAGGCTCGCTCCCATGTTTAAAGTCGGTTTTACCCAGGTGTAAATTGTACTTAATGCAGGAACAGTACTACCTGAAAACCTGTCTAGCTTGACTTTAATCTTGGTTGCTGTTTTCCCTTTTAAAACGTAAAACTTTATCACCGCATGAATTTCGCATCTTTCCATTGTTGACAAAATTTACGACAGAGAAAGTTCTAGGTGCCCTGACACAAATTCCATTAGTTCAGTTCAGAAAAGATGATAGAATACAATATATTAGATTTTGTTTGCATATATTTTTTTAAGTTCGTCGTTTTAAGTTTTAATCACCCTTAGTATATGATTTTCCTGTGGTGCATTGGAGGAGACAGGAAAGGAGCATTTAACCGCTCAACCTTTCCGTGTATGCTCATGTGTGCTGGAAGTCGTCTACTACTTGCAGGTTTCCCGATGCTCCCATAAAGTATAAAAAATTGTAACTATACATGTTCACTGGAAATACCAAAAACATTACATATTATTAAAAACACCAGCAAAAACACAAGGAAGAGGTAGTGCCATGCTACATAGAAGAAGGTATTAGTGTCATATCGCGCTATTTATCTGGTTTCCAAAAAAGTCATACTGCACGTGAAAAACATTACTGGTACATTGGTTGAAATTTGCTTCTAAAGATAGCCGAGGGCAATCTGTATAAACTGTATGTTATTAAATTGAAAATCGAGGGAAGTATAGGGTATCCTTGAGCTAAACCCTTACTGGTCCATCTGGTTATCATTGAGTCATCACTATTTGTTATCTAGCCTTACAAACAATCATCTTTCACTTAAAGATGACCGCAAATAAGCGCATATTTTGGATCCCACTTTTAGTTTGTACAAAATATTTGCTGTAACATCGATCGAGACATTGTTATACGCGTCTTGTATATCCAAAAAACATGGCAGAATTGGAATATTTTTGGAAAAACCTATTTGTATATATGTGACCAAACGTGTTATCAAGTCCAAGCAGGAGCTTGACGTCCTAAATCCCATGGTTTACGGTAAAAGGATACATTCCTTTTTCGTGTGCCACTCCAAGATCTAGTACCATTAAATGAAACGTTTTACATATGCAAGAAATTAAAGAGATAGGTCGTAATTTTGGTGATTGATTTTTATTATTAAATTTAGGTATGGGAATAATTTTGATATGTGTCCTTTGAACAGGAACGATACCCGAATTGAAAACTTGGTTATACATATTAAGTAAGAATAATTTAGCCTCTGGTGGTAAATTGTATATCATAGAGTAGGAAATCCCATCCTCGCTTGGTGCAGAGTCTTTTTTTAAGGCAGTACTCGAAGTCTTACACTGTAAAGTTCTGCTCTTTAATCTCATTTTTGGAGGTGAAATTGGGCATAGAATTTAAAACGTAATCAGGTCTAAGCGACAGAATTAATTTGTTTTGTGCTTCAAGGGGAGGTTAACTTTTTGATTCTCCGAAACCTTTTACCCATCCCAGGCGACGCCACATTTCATAGACTGTAATTGTATGATCAATGCAATCACAGAACTTCTGCAAAATTCGAAAAGGAAGAAAAGGTACTAACAAACCACACGTAACCCGACACCCCTCGACGTTCCAGCACAAATTTGCTGGAATGCAGTATGGCACAACATGGAAAAAACCTATCATTCTAAAGTTTTCTCCAAAATAAATGATATTAGAGGCCCGAGCTATGAGAAAAATATATAAATCGATGAAAAAACATAAAACGAAATAAAATCATGTAAAACATTTCTCACTCGCCCTAATTATGTCTCTTGATTCAGAATTATATTCGTTCTAAAGTACTACAGGTAAACTCCAGTTGCGCGTTGGAGGATACTGAGCCGGCTGACACAGTTGCTTACACCGCTTCCTTCTCCATTCTTTTGAAGGTAAATGCAAAAACTTGTAGCTAATTTGATGTATCTACATCTACAGAAATAAAAATCGAAGCACCTCAAATTTTTGTTTGCACATAACTTCAGACGACTTTGTCGAGTTCTATAATAATTTTATTTTTGTATTTGGCAAAGCATGGCTTAATAAAATAATATACATTTACATAGGAACATGTTTGAAATATTCGTCAATAATTGTAAATGGATGGGAAAATCACAATATTATAGAATATTGCATAGTGAGCATAGCGGGTTTGACACCCCGAGCACATAACCAGTAATACAAATTATTATGACAAGGCAATTTTTTAATATTACTAGCTGTCCCAAGAGCAGCTAGTAATATTAAAAAATAAAGTCTTCAAAAGCTGTACATGTATCTATATGATCACGTTTCTAAAAACCTACTGAACGGATGTTCGTGTGATTTTCTTGAGCGTATAACGATGCCCGTGAATGGTCTTAGTGTAATTTTTTTAGCAAGTCAGCCGTAAGTACGCCTTCCAGTAGAGCAATATGTGGTCATAAAAGGATATATGGCTAATGGAAAGCCATCTGAATGAGTGCTCGACCTCAGCCAATAGCCTATTAACCGAATTGGCCCGACTCGAAAAATCAAAAGAAATTATTCAGATAATGCTTAATAGCTGGTAGGTATTAGCAATGGCTCTCTGCGATCGTATTTTCTTTTCCTTTCAAACGAGAGTCGATTTCATTTGAGGGTCTTTTCGGCTCTGTGGCCTTCGAAGGCTTTAATTTATCTGTCTGTTACGTAACACTGGCTCGCGAGGAACTTTAAAGCTTTCTTCTTAAAGAACTTAGAACATTTTAATGAAAACATGTTTCTTTATTGTTTTTTGCTTCGAATTCACGAGTATGAATGTTGTTATATTTATGTAATTTTTAGATTACTTCGATTTATAAATATGAGTGCACTCGCTACTTGATATAAATTAGGGTCGCTAGAGTACTATTTATTTGAAGGATTCACATTAAAATTCTATTAATATGAACAATACTATTAATATGAACCATATCTGTGCGGCCGCCAGAGTAAGATGTACTTTGATTCTTGTACAGTTATCCCCTTGTACGGGCTAGAGATATACGAACATTAGGGCTGCTCCCAAAACTTATACGGGATCCGTACCTGTTACATCACAATATATCAATTGCCCCTAAAATACAAAGTTCATTTATTTTGAATTGAAGACTATTGTTAGTACTTTATATATAACGACATCCTATATATAGACGAGAAGTATTATTAATAAAGTTCCATTGCTGGATCTAATAGCCTTGGTGGTTCAGGGGTTAGCGCTTCGTACTGCCATTCTGGTAATCCAAGATTAAACCGAGCCATGCGCTTTAGTGTATTTTCAATTTTATATTTACGTGATTATGCAAATCGTATCATACAAACTGTCAATTTGGACCGTGAATTTGTGAAATGCCACCGTATGACGTAAACGCGTAAACACGTGGATCGTGACAGCAGAACACTTCCGCAACAACGGTGACCGTTTTTTAAATTTTATGTGGATACAAGTCAACTATGGTCAACATAATTTACATTACGTACCATGTCTTGCTGAGCGAGACTTATGAAAATTTTTTTCTTGAAGTATTGCCTACAACATTTAGTCTTGCCACAAATATAGTATTTTAAAATATCTTTAGTTATTACTTTTGCTGCGCACACCCATGATTAGCCAAGGTGCTGAGGCCCATGTTGTCACAAATGGCAAGCGTATGGCCACTTCGGACATATTCCAATCCCGGCCAATGTAATAAACGCTCAGAATAATCTGAAAAACATTTAATTACAGTTGCCCTACCTGGGGATCGGACTCAGGACCCCACGCGTCTAACGTTCTTAACAGGCGACACCCACACCGTTACACCACAGAGGCGATGAATAAAATAAATAAAGTTATAGCCTTTTTATTCATTGCTCTAAGCCATATTAGTTGAGACGAGAGGGGGACAGACCAGGGGTGTCTGTCCCTCTCTAGTCCCTTACCCGAACTAATATTAATGTCAGAAATTTTATATAAGCCACTTTTTATAGTACATGTCTCTGGAATACTTCTATTGACTACGTATACGGGTACCCGTAGACATGGGCAATTTGCCTTCTTTATATCGTCCACATCAATGGGTCACCGTACTCTTTATCCGTCAGGTATCCCATTAGTGCCGCGAGGTTCCTCAGTAGCCTGTGAATAGGACCCACAGGTAACTGTAGACCGGCACG
>JAFELO010000126.1:48333-63471 GCA_017140195.1 Eumaeus atala
CGAAAGTTATTTAGAATTTTGTAACAGGATCCAATCCGTCCGTTCGACTTTAATATCAAAAGTGAACAGGATCAGTAATGAACAAATAAAACAAAGTAAAATCATAATTTATAACAATATGGCCCTAAATGTTTTTTTATATAATTTACTCGAGTACATGGTTCGAATAGTGCGCTTAAAAACGCCCGACACTTTAGAACAGGCGCTAAGTATAGTTTTAGAGGAAGTTAATTTTCAGGATCAGTATACCGCGAAAAATAAATTATATACATCAAATAACACACACAAAAATTCGCTAATCTTTTCAAATTTTAAAAATAATTTTAATTTACCTATACAACAAAATAAAAATTTTAAATTTGGTATGCCACAAATTAATTAAGCCCAACAATATCATCAGCCATTAGTTATGCAAAATAAACAAATGCCCTTTGGATATAAACCTAATTTTAATACCAACCCACAATTTGGTTATAGGCCTAGTGTTAATAATAACCAGCCAAGAATGATACCACAACAATTTGGCAATCAGGCACCAAACCAGCTTGGTTATAAATCACCCCCACAATTTGGATATAGACCACCCCAACAGTTTAATAATCATTAAACCAGTTTGGCTACAAACCACCTCAAGAATTTGGTTATAAACCACAACATAATTTTGGTTATAGGCCTACACAGCCACAAAATACCGATGTTTTAATGCGAACAGCTCCGCGTCCAAAAATCAACCGATTACATGAATTAAATGTAAACGACGAACCGTCTCCATATTCTGATTATAATGAACCCCTTAATTATTATAATGATTTTTATCCATATGCTGATAGTCATAACTATAACGAGGATTATGTTGCTCAGCCAACGGATAGTGATGAGTCCCCTGAAATAGACCATGTGCTGTCCCACCAGACTGACAATGAAAATAATGTCGAAAATTTTCACATAATAGCCTCAAGCTGCCTAAAGAAATAATAGAAATTAATTGTGATCCTAATTTAAAATTACCACATATTTATATACCAGAAATAGATTCAAAATTTATGATCGACATCGGTAGTACACGGTCATTTATACGACCTGATAAAGCACATAATTATTTTGAGCAATATATACTATGAACCCTTTGAAGTGATTAGTACCCACGCATCTAGCCGACATAGTGAAGTCATGCAAATACCATTATTACCAATATTTAATTCCAATAGCTATCATAAATTTTACGTATATAATGTCGATTCGAAATATGAAGGTTTAATTGGCAATGATTTGTTAAAGCAATTAGACGCTATAATCGATTTAAAAAATAAAATTCCTAAAAATTAAAAACACTGAGATTCCTGTTATATATAACGAGGCGCATTATAAAATTCAACTGCCACCCAGATCCGAATTACGAGTTAGCTTACCGACAACGCAACTTTCAGGCGATGCCATTTTAAACTATCTCGAATTCTGTAAAGGTGTGCGAATGCCCAGTGCGATAGTTACATGCGTCAATGGCTATGCAAAAACAGTAATCCAAAATACTTTAAATGAAGAAATGACTTTAACAATTAAATCCCCTTTTGAAGTTAAGATGTATGAAAAAATAGAATGCGAGGTTTATGTCATGAAAAGTATGAATGAATTAAGCAAGGATAGATTATTAGAACAGAATTTAAATAAATTAAGACTAGAACACATGAACAATGAGGAAAGAAATTGTATTTACAACTGGTGTAGGGAATATAAAGATTCTACTGTGAGCAATTACCATTATCATTCACAAATGAAGTTAAGCATTATATTCGTACAAAGAATGAAGATCCTATCTTTATTAAGCCATATAGACAAGGCCCAGTGCAGTCTGAAGAAATAAAAAGACAAGTGGAAAAACTTTTAGGTAATAATGTCATACAAGAATCATTTTCCCCTTGAAGTGCCCCTGTACATCTTGTCCCAAAAAAATGGAGCCTAAATATAGAATGGTTATACCGACGCCTCAACGAGATCACAGTAGATGATAAATATCCATTACCACACATAACTGATTTTTTTGACAAGTTAGGCAAAAGTACTTACTTCACTACTTTAGATTTAGCAAGCGGCTACCACCAAATCGAGATAAACGATGCAGAACGTCAAAAGACCGCTTTTAGCACACAATCAGGTCACTTCGAATTTCTAAGAATGCCGTTTGGCTTGAAGACTCCCCGGCGACATTTCAAAGAACCATGGATAATGTTTTGAGAGGACTACAAGGCATTCACTGTATGGTATATTTAGATGACATTATAATATACTCAGCGAGCCTAAACGAGCATATTAATAGCCTAAAGACAGTTTTTGATAGGTTACGTAAAACAAACTCAAAAGTCCAATTAGATAAGTCAGAATTTCTCCGAAAAGAAGTTCTATATTTGGGTCACACTACAACAAAAGATGGCCTTAAGCCAAATAATGATAAAATTAAAGCAGTATTAGACTATCCAGTACCTAAAACTATAACAGAAATCAAAAGCTTTCTCGGACTCATAGGTTATTACCGAAGATTCATAAAAGATTTTGCTAAAATAACTCAACCATTAACTTCTTGCCTAAAAAAGCGTAACAAAATTATAATCGATGACAATTTTATAGAAGCCTTTCAAAAATGTAAAGAGCTGTTAGTAAATGCACCACTATTACAATATCCTGACTTCAATACGCATTTTATATTAACGACAGATGCTTCTAATGTGGCAATAGGAGCAGTACTCTCACAGGGATCTTTAGGTAATGATCATCCGATTGCTTATGCCAGTAGAACTATCAGTGACACCGAATCACGGTACAGCACAATAGAACGCGAACTATTAGCAATAGTGTGGGCTGTTAAACACTTCAGACCCTATCCATTTGGGAAAAAATTCACAATATATACTGACCATCGTCCACTAGCTTGGCTATACTCTATCAAAGAACCAAACAGTAAATTGACTAGATGGCGTTTACGCTTACAGGAATATGACTTCGAAGTTATCTACAAAAAAGGAAAACAAAATACTAATGCAGATGCAGATGCTTTGTCCCGTATAAAATTAAATACTATAGAGTCTGACGATAAGGAATCATTAGTAGTTCACGTTGATAAAAAAGATGAACAATTACAAAAGTATTTATCGGAAGTAACTGATGAAATTTCGAAATTAGCCGAAAACAAATGCTCTGATGATGATAGTAAGACAATAACTATTTCTGATTCATCTGCCACAGTCTCAGTGAGCCCCAACGATTTGGAATTTGAAGAACAGTATCCTATTCCCTCAGTATCTAGCAGCACAGAAACCATACATTCAAACATACATTTTGACACTGCAGGAATCCCAATATTACACGAAGCAATTGACACAAAACCAAATCAAATATTAGTATTCTCGTGGTTCAAAAATGAAATCCAAGTAAAGGACCTGTCGAGGCCAAAATATAGAATTTTAGAAGTATTCTTGCCGTTAAATAATAAAGATTTAATTAGAGATTTTCTTAAGGAATACATAAGACCTAAAATAAAATACTTCATTTACTTTGAAGTGAAACAGCATAGGATAGACTTCACAAATACAATTATTTCTCTATTTAAAAAGGACACCATTAATATGTTAGAATGTAGAGAAAGAGTAATATACATAGAAGATGAAAAAGAACAAAGAGCTATAATTTTAAAGTATCACGAAGGGAAAACATGTCATCGTGGCATTAAGGAAACCATAGCTAGAATTAGGCGAGTTTACTATTGGGAAAATCTACAAGATACAATAACTGGTGTAATTAATTCATGTGAACTCTGTAAGAAAATGAAGTACGATAGAAAGCCATTAAAACCGTTATTACAGCTTACACATACTCAAGAGGCACCCTTTCAGGAAATATTCATAGATTTATTTAATATAGAAGGTAAATATTATTTAACGTTAGTAGACGCGTTCAGTAAATTGGGGCAAACAATTAGTATTAGTAACCGTTCAACCCCTGAAGTAGTTCGTGCATTGATAAAGTATTTTTCATTTTATGGTATTCCCAAAAAAGATTTCATGCGATCCGGGTACAGAATTTAATAATATGCTTATGCGGGAATTAACAGATATGTACAAAATTGAATTACACATAACCACTCCCAATAACCCCAACTCAACAGGCATTATAGAAAGATATCATTCCACCCTTCTTGAAATTTATAGACTAGCAAAATACGAACAATAGTTCACAGATGCAGCATCCGTTATGACGTATTCAATAATGGCCTATAATAATACGATTCATAGTGTAACGGGAGTTACACCATTTGAAGTCGTCTTTGGTCATACAGACTCCAATAATATATTTAACGTTAACTTCGAAAAATCTTATATGCAACAACTACTTAAAGATCACGCAAAACGAACCAAATATTTATACCGGTATATTTCAAACAAAATGATAGAGTCTAAGGAAAAGGAAAGAAATAGAAAAGGCGGTGACAATAGTTTTGAGGTTAACGAGGATATTATTTTTGCTAAAGCAGTAAATACGCGTCAAAGTAAAGATAAGCCCTTATATCAGAAGGCTCATGTGTGTGGTCCTTTAACACGAAATATAGTTCCCATTAAAATAGGCAATAGAAGGAGTAATGTCCACATTAAAAATATAAGGCGCCCTCCACAGGTGGTGCATGCTAATCCTGCTTGCGGTGAAAGACAGGCAGGCTCTTCAACTGCAAGAGATTGAAGGTAACCCAGGGTTATTACCCGTAAGAAAAGGCTCCTCCTATATGCAGGAAAATAAATGGGTTATTATTAAAATATTAAATTTTGTAAGAATTTTTGAAGAATTAGAATATAATATAAATAGTTATAAGGAATTTGTTGAACTAATTAATGTAAGTAAGCCGTATCATAATGAATATAGTAATATTAAAACCCAAGTCGAATATATTAAAGATTCTACTATAAAAAAAAAAATGCAAATTATACCCTCGCAACGATTTAAACGTGGATTATTAAACCCCTTTGGATCTGTTATAAAATCTATAACTGATAATCTAGATAACGATGATGCACTCCGATACGACAATCTCATTCAAAATTTATATAATAAACAAAACCATTTACAAAATAAAATAACATTAATAACCAAAATCATGGATTATCATTTTAACAGTACAGAAGTACTTTATAACAACTCCTTGATTCAAAATGAACGTTTAAGACGCATAGAACTGATGATAAGAGATATTAGTACGAAAGAAAATAATTCCATTTACTCCACTTATACATTAAGTATGTTCACTACATTTATTAATAGCTTTCGAACGATATACATAGCACTAAGTGAAATAGAAACTGCTCTAGCTCTAAGTAAAATGCCTGTGTTACATCAAAGTATTATAAACTCTACAGAATTGTTTCAGACTCTTTCTTATATAGAAAAATTTAATAACCTTGTTTATACTGTATCTAGAAGTAATCTAGTTAAATTAGAAAGAACATTTTCTGTAAAAGCATATATGAAAGAAAACCAGATCACGTTTATAACAGAGGTCCCACTTATCGATAACAATACTTACGATTTTTATAAAATTTATTCTTTACCTATTTTTGATCATTCTAAAAATCGTACTTATATTATAATTCCTGAATATCCCTTCCTTATGGTGAAAAGTTCAATGTACTTACCTGTAGCGTCGCCGTGTCAAACAATCTCCGACGAAGACCAGTACTTATGCACCGACAATGAAATTGTACCGTACCCAATACATACGTGTATGGAACAGTTGATGGATTACCAGGCAGATACCTCACTTTGTACCCCTCGAGCAGTTCATATAGAAGATGTTAAAGCCCAACGGCTTTCGTCATCTGATTGGATAGTATACTCCCATTATAATACTATAATTACGGATAAATGCGGAGGCGAAATAAATAAAACCCCGATAGAGGGAACATACATTTTAAAAATCAACCCTGGTTGCGAAATCACCTTGGGGAGCATACGTCTGCTACACTTACAAGCTTCTTTTGGTGAAGTACCCTATAAAATAATACCTCGAATAAAATTATCCAGTGTGAGAATGGAAAACCTGGATGACACAAAACACCTTTCAACAATCGTAAAAATGCAGGCGATTAGTGACAGTGACAGTGAAAAAGTGAACATAGTAAAAGTCAATAGTGTCAGTGTCGCAACAATCATTTTATATGTAATTTTCACCTCCTGTGTCCTTATGTTAGTTCTGTATAAGTTTAGAAATAAGATTAAATTAGCGGTTAATAGTCGCAACCCTCAGAAAATAACCATTTCTGATGGTTCCGAACTTAAGGAGGGAGGAGTTATGTTAGCCTCACCCATCCCTACTATAAGAATTAATGCTTAGACAGCACCTATTTCATTCGCAGGAATATCATGTAGCGTGTGAACCAGGAATGTTTTCACATTATGAACGGATTTACATGCTACATATTGAAGCATTCAATTAGAGCATCTAACTCTGTTCGGTTGTCTCATTAAAATAAGTTTTAGTTTAAGTAACAATTTAAAATCCAAATCTTTTGAATTGTTTAATTAAGTTTAAGTTTAAATAAAGTTTTAAATTTTTAAAAAGTTATTTCTCGCTCCCGGAAACTTGACTACCTACTTAATGAGCTTGATGTGTCAAAATAAAAAGTACTATTGTTCATACAACAAGAGTTAAAATAGGAGATAAATGAAATAAACCTATAAATGTTAAGTAAGCCATTATAGGATCGCTTTGATGTTCGATTGGCAGTTTAATATAATATCTACGCTAGTGTATTGGTGGAAAGACGGACGGACATCAAATCCTATGAGAGCTCGATTTTTCTTTCGATAGTTACGACAGATTGAAAAAAATTACAATTCTTTTAATATCATCTAACATTCAGCTATAGACGGACTTGTTGAAAAACATAAAATCATTTATGCCGCTTCTTCAAATTATGATGTAGAATATTCGCATGGAAATAACAATTAGAAAAGAGAATAAAAAAACGTGCATAGCAGGTGCATCTGGTATTCACATTTCTCGCTTTGGATACCAATTGAAATTACTGGAAGAATTCTGTCATATTAATCTAATTAAGTTGGGTCATTATACAATTCTCAGATGTACCTACGTATTCCAGAGGTAAACTTTTTAGGTTTTTTATATTATAAGGGGATAAATAGAGCCCTTGATTGTCATAAAGGGATTTTCATCCTCCTGCTCTTTAGTTCACTATTCCTATAAGAGGTATACAAAAAGCAGCCACCTCCTCGGTTCATTTGTCTTCGCCCAAGGTTTCGCGATTAACCCCAGGCTACTGAGTCACACCGCCACTACAAGGCTTGAACCATGGTGGGAAGGTTCCGACTACCTTTTCTTTGTTGATGCAGGGAAACCAGCCCTAGGAAGGGTCCAGTGGTGTATGGGGCTCGCGGCATATTATGATGCCGAGTACTCACAAAAACAAACAATGAAAGATACAGACAGCACTTTCGCATGATCTGAATTCGCCTCCGTTAAACGTTGTTCACAGAAAAATAGTACTTCGTCTTTTTCTTCCTCAATCCATTCTCACCCACTGATGGGTACAGATCTTCTTACTGGACTTCCACTTCATAAAATTAGTCGCATCTCTCATTCACTTGCGTCCCTTGTTCTGGAAAGATCATTGTTCCACCTTACTGGCTGTCAACCAATGTTCTACTTTCCCTCTCTTGATCACCAGTCCATCGCTTCCGCGGCATATATCTTCCTCCTCCTCTTTCCACCTCCTGCCCATATACGCTTACCTTTACTATAAAGAAAATCAAATGAGAAACATGCAATTCCATATTTCAGCCGGTAAAATCGACACTGTAATGAAACAGCAAAGCGCATCAAGGAAAAACTCATTCGAATGCTAATACTCACGCCACACACGGTTAACAGCTAACGACATTTTCCATATCTACTATCGCTATAGATAAATCCATCATATCACGCGATATACAGTTTAATGGAGCGCGTAGGAACCCATCAACGCATCGGTGTTATGCATGCCCCACACTCACGCAAGTTTGGAAGTGCTGCGAAGTAGGCAAACGACGTGCGACGTGTTACTGTGCGGCATTCCGGCATTCCGACATTGCGGCGAGTGTCATCAGCGAGTGAAAATACGGTACCGACCAATGTAGGAGGTTGACCAACTTATTCTTTCCTATATTACTGGCTACCTATAATAAATGAGAAGTGACCGTGATAAATTTATAGATTTTTAGTATTTTTTTATATATGCAAAAGAAATATATAATCTAGGTTTTATTGAAAGTTTCACGGTGTACAGCCTACATGGAAATGGAATGTTAGTAATAGGGTGGTGCGATTTGCAGGTCATGTCTTTCCCAGATTAACGATAGTATATCCAAAGCATGATGCTATTAATCCGCCGTGTACTCACGGGGAAATCATACGCATTTGCGTGGAAAATGAAGAGTGAAGATGCTCGCCCCTTATCAAATTTGACGCCTCGAAGACTTCATTTCTCACAATTTGATTGCATGCAATTTGTATAGTATAATAAGTTTACCGATTTTTATTTTAATGATTTTCATTTTCATACTGAGATTGGCGGCGATATTACTAATGTAACCCACCCAGTAAGGTTGGGAGCTTTATCCGGGATAATCTTTTGCTGCGACATTTACTTTTATTTATAGATCTTTAGTGTAATGAGACGAAATCAAAAGTAGAAGTGTTCGTAAACAATATTTTTTGTGAGCTTATATCAATAATAACCAATATTATGTTCTGGTACACGAAAGAGGACCACACACTGATGGCGGACTTTTATGTGTTTCAGTGTGGTTCACGTTCGTAAAAATATTGAGATATTGCTGCTCCCTAAAGCATATCTAATGTACTATAACCAATATCTCACGATTTCCTCATAGCACATTGGCAAACGAGAAATCGGAGCCTTTTGGTAACTATCAACGTCTATTAGAATCGGCATGTTGGCAAGGGCTACGATATACTCACAAACCTTACGAAACGCAAACATATTGACATTAAGTTCACGACATTGTCAAGTGTGCAAGAGGCGCGCGTACGCGGTCGTGCCGACCCGAGATCTCCGAACAATGGAGTAAAGAATCTACATTTTATTTACTCAAATACTACTAACCAAACATGTAAAGCGTGGCAAGTAATGCGAAAGTAACTAAGCTTATTGTATAATACTTCCTGATTGATTGACCTATCTGTAATATTCAGGAAGCCTTCAGGAAGTAGCTTTAGGAAAAAATCTGAGACGCTTGTTTTATTTTATTCACTAGTCTCCAGACTGAAAAGATTTAAGGAGCATAAAGACTTGGGGATTTTTTTTGTAAACAAGTATTCCATTTTATTTAAAGTATTGGATGCATTTTACAAAAATAAAATTCCAATTCTGAAAATAAAAAGACCGTACAGGTGTTTTAGAGAAAATAGAAACAGATATAGAAATTGAATGATTCAGTAAATTAACGTGTGTGCGATTTTGTTGTAGATTTTAACCCGAAATACTGTGTTTAAGTTGTATTACTGCTATCATCAATCGATTAGGTTGACAAGTACTACATTTTTTGGTCTATTCCGTAACGATAATTGACCGCTCTTCTCTTTTCTAATTAATATGGCTTTTGAAAATCAAAATGGTCAATGGGATCGCAGAAAGAAGAAAATAAAATTTGCTTTGTAGTCCTCATACTAGTTTTGAATTTGGAATTGGAGCACGGATAAATGGCAATCCATCTGCTTTACAATTATATGGATATTTGTGGGCGTCTGTAATGATCTAACGGCTTTGAATGTTAATTGTCCCGTTATATTATCAAAGTAATATTAATAATAACAATATTCTATATCAGTCATTATATGACAACCTACACGTCTAGCTTTAGTTTTCAAGAAACATATAAACCATATTATAACCACTTGGATATGAAGATAAAATACGAACAAGATATAACACATTGTCGATATAACATCTCCTAGACAGGAAAGTCGATTATAAGATCAACGTTGCTTTGAGCCTTACGCAATTAGTACAATTTGATTTGCCAAACACTACGCGATTGTTTTGTGCACACACACACTTTTAATATAGTCAAGGGAATACGAATGTGGATTTAAGTAATTATGTAGCTCAAGTGTCATACATCAGGCGAACTCAGAAATTAAAACAGAAAACAAATATATTTCTACGTGAATATTTGTTTTTTAGAAGCATACCTCTAGTTCTATTTTGCAAAAGCCCTGAAATTTATCACATTTCAGTCTACTTTATCGACTGGGCTTCGGAGTAGAGCTAATGTATTATATGCTTATATGATGCGGTAGTTCGGAGTTGTGTATCTAATAAATATTTCACACTTTATTTGTGACTCATAAAACTGCCTCTGTGTGTTTTAAATGAAGCAATAGAGCTTAATGGCCTATTTTAAAGTAGTTTAATGAACAGACACATGATGAAAGGATGAGATGAATAGTAGTCGACCCCACCTATCGGCTGTTGTATCTGTGTTGTGACGCACGTATTTATGAAGATTTAGACAAAATGTTCGCGTGAATGACTACCCTCAAAAGTAATAACGGGTGTCTAGCAGATTGCCTACAACGCAAGTGCAGTCTTTTCTGTTCGAGGTCCAATTCTCCTTTGCGTAACTACAATACTATCGTTAGTCGATCCTTTGTAAGAAGTAATCTCAATTAAAAAATATTTGCAATAAGAACATAAAGGAGATATTGTACCAGGATTGGACCAGCGTTGTGTGTTGCTCTCTTTTTCTCAATGTACAGACTGAAGGAAGCCGTGGGTATGGCAGGAGCGGTGGACAATAATCGTCCACCTCGCAGTCAATTAATGGGAGCGCGGCAATGGCGCTTCCCCCAACTTGTCCAGCCTTCCTGACCGGGAGCAGGTGACAGGTCAGAAACCTGACCAAATTTCACGATCCCTACGTCGAAGAGGATAGATCAGAATTTAGTATGCCGGATCAGCTCATTTCTTAGGGAGTCTGATCCCTTGTACAGCCAGTCACCGAGGCGCCCTTTGCTTATAGATACGGCGCTATCATTTCTTCAGGTGGTGGCACTCACAGGACTACAGGACAGGATCTTATATCTTTTTTGTAGACAGATACCGGCAACAATGGATACAACTTGGCGGGATCAGTTTATAATATATACGAGTACAAGTATCTGTAGATTCAAGCCGTTAAATTAGCTTTATTTGCATATATTACTTACAAACGAATATATAGGCAGCCTAAGACAAACACAAGACACTGCGAACAAAGCGAAGTTGACTGAGGTAGACTGCCCTTTATGCCTATCTTATTAGAAAATGGGTCATAAGAGCAAAAAGCAGCATATACTTGTACACACGGAGCAAGGGACAAGGATGACAATCTCACTCATGCCTCGATTTTAATGAACTAGGTCTATGGCGCAGACAAGCCGTACAGATAAACGACTGATTAACAGACCCGAGGGATCCCCACCATTCTTAAGTAGGCAGTGTTTCGTCTACGTATCCTAACATATAATCATATCTCACCTTTCATACGCGTACTTCTCGCTAATAATCATAGTGGAGTGGAATATACTTGAAAAATTGAAATATATATTCGATTTGGACTCGTGGTGGCTGATAAGCAGATTCATAAACACAAAGGAACTCTACGTGTTTATAATATACCAATCAATAAGATTTTATATCTTATTCCACGTTCTAGTTTTACTTTATCTGTAAGTACGAGTAAAGTTCATCATATAATTAGAAATACCCGCTTTTTCTCCCGGGAAAACACGAGCAAGAACAGTTCAGTAATTGTTACCGCCAGTCACATCGGACTTGTGAAAAAACGTCGTGGAGATTAAACGTGCCTTAACCTAAACACTTTCACTTGTAAACAACGTGGCTTAACAATTTCTAGAGTATTGATATTAACACTGACTGCAGGTAACAGTTTGTAACGATTTAAATTCTTAATAATTTGATGTTGAGTTTGTTCTTTTTAAACTTTCACGTCTAAGCCGCTAAAGACGTTTTTATGAATTTTAGTCAGATTTTAAAATAACTAGAGCAAAATTTTTTAAAACCTCACGATTTTTCTTCATATTTTAAAATTTATTTGTACCATTTTAATCGAAGTAACTTACCTCGACTCTCGAAGTTTCGGCCGTAATGCAACGGCCGTGGTTACAAGTAGACTGCAGCTCCATGGTATCAACGTCTCGTAGCTGCGCGAGTTTTTTGAACTACCCGCGGCTGATCTTCACTATTTTTATTCAAAACATTAAAGTCTCGTCCCCGTGAGGGTCGCGTGTCGGGACTTAAATGGACGCTATATAAAGCCGGCAGTGTAACTTTAGTGTAATGAAAAGAAACATAAGGCTTTGATGCTGATTTGTTCCAAATCAGTTTCTCAAGACCTAGTCTTGTTGCTCAACTAGAATACAAAAAATCATCAAAGATAGGTGTTTTGTTTTACATTTGTGCGTTGTGTGTTATCAAGATTTTTATTTTATGAGATAGGGGAAACGAAATTTGCAAGACTAGGCGTATTACAGGTACAGGTATGCTCTTTTCTTGAAGACGCCTAATTTATATCGGATCAGAAATACCGAGGGAAGCAGCGGTACAGTTATACACGGTAAAGAGTGGCGCCCAAACCCCACTATTGTGGATTTATAGACATCACGACGATGGGCACGGAACTTAGAGTTCTGTCGCGATGAGGTGGAATTCTGCTGCTGGTATGAAGCCGAACAATTTCTCAGTATACACCCCATAAAAATACGGTATACGGTCTTCGTAGGACCAAAGGATCGAGCTGTCAGGAAATAACTTGGTCGTCGACGATTTGAGTAACTCAACGCTGTATACAACAGTCAAATGAAATGAGCTGATATTGCGAGGCCACTGCCCACAGATGGGAGCAGTACTCTATATGCGGTCGGACCTGTGCCTTGCGAAGTTGCAGCCGATGGGGTGGATTGAAGTACTGCTTCGCCCTACTGAGCACATCTAGATTCTTCTAGTTCGTTTTCAAATGACCACGTAACTGAACGTAACTCGATCCAGATACTAGCGGAGCTCAATAGGTAGGTGTTTTGGAAGTAAGGATATGCGACGAAGGGCTAAAAAGAAGAAAGAATATTGTAAAGAAAATACGAGCGAGAAACATAACCCTTTCATTGGTGTCTATGTATGGGTGGGTATGTATCGTGCCACATTGATTTGTATAAAATAAGCATAGTTCACGATTATCTAAAAACACATTTTGGCCAAAAAAATATTTCTCTGGCATCAAACTCCCGTGATTTTTTCAATATTACACTGCTCGATTATATACACTAATAAAATCCTCTTAAGCTTAATCGAAAGTGAAGTTTTAGTATTGTTAGTTTGATGTTGTAATTTGTATCAGCATATTCACGTGCGGTGATTTTCTTAAATAACGAGTGTAATTAGCTTAATAAATTTGTTTTAGTGTTTGATTGCAACTTCCGTTTGGAAAAATGAACACTTCTTATGTGTGAATGACATTTTTTACAACTATCACTCATTCTAATACGCAGAATTTATCCCAACCATAAAATAAACCATATGTTATCCCTATACGCACCATTACTGCAATCCATAGAACACCTGAAACAAATCCGTTGGATCTTAAATCTTACACATTTATCAGGGTTGAAACGTCTCCAGAAATGTGACACATCATCCATAAAGTGTTCGGTGAAATATGTTCGGGTTCGGGGCCGCGCTATGAAACATCCATAAAAAATAATACATTGTTATTACATATTATAAATTAGATTATCACATCCACAGAGAATAACTTACACGAATGGAACGCAAAATCGGCTTATTATTTTTTTATTATATTATTATATATATATATATATATATATATATATATATATATACTCCTTTTTTCTTATCTCGGGACAAACGAGAAACTGGGTCTTTGTCGACTATCAACGCCCTTTGCCGAGCGAACGACGTTTATTGCATATGACATTATATCATATTATTTATTATGAACACAACAATTGTGACATGTCTGTGTAGTTTATCTGTCTAAAAAATCTTCACGGTTTAAACCCATAAATCGATTTTGGTGAAGGTCAATTAATATGTGGTACCTTATTTTTCAAAAGTCAAGACAAGGGGGTGGAGGTTTCATACAAAATCTTTTCTACTTTCATGCTTCCCCATCCCATTTGAAATAATTGATTAAATCTGATATAATAAATGCAAAAAATACTGAATCGATTTAGATAAAATTTACATAACTGATATTAGATGAAATAGGAAATAGTTACTCTGAAAACAGTGAATGGTTACGTTAGAATAAACGATGTGCAGGTGAGACTACTTTACGCTACTTCAACTTTCATGCTTCCCCATCCTATTTAAAAAAAATGATTTGATCTGATATAATAGATACAAAAACTACTGAATCGATTTAGATAAAATTTACATCACAGATATTAGATGAAATATGAAATGGTTACTCTGAAAACGGTGAACGGTTACTTTAGAATAAACGATGTGCAGGTGACACATGGTCACAGCCATAAAACTAATTTTTTTACAGGTTTTTTGCGGTCTACTTAAGTCGGATAATAATAGTGTCGTAATTCCTCGCTTTTCATATCCGTAGCCGTCTCTTAATTGGCGAATTTTAAACATGCACCCGCTCAAAATTTTTAACTAGCAGTTGAAATTTAGTTTTGCTAAAAAAACTACTGAATCGATTTAGATAAAATTTACATCACAGATATTAGATGAAATATGAAATAGTTACTCTGAAAACGGTGAACGGTTACTTTAGAATAAACGATGTGCAGGTGACACAGGGTCACAGCCATAAAACTAATTTTTTTTCACTTTTTTTGCAGTCTACTTAAGTCGGATAAGAATAGTGTCGTAACTCCTCGCTTTTCATATCCGTAGCCGTCTCTTAATTGGCGAATTTTAAACATGCACCCGCTCAGAATTTTTAACTAGCAGTTGAAATTTAGTTACTGCGAAAGAGTTTAAAGTTGAAACACTAAAGACAAGTGCACATTACTGAAGATATATTTTATACATAAATACATTTCTT
>JAFELO010000126.1:63724-74328 GCA_017140195.1 Eumaeus atala
TGTGATTCGACACCAAAGGTGTCACTTTACGCCCATATAATATAACTATAAATAAACTGTATATTCGTATATGCATGAGCCAGCATCAAGATACGTTATAATCATTTTAACCAGCTCATATTCTTCTTTGACTGGATAAAAGTATTCGCTAGAGACCATCGTTGCATTACAGTCTAATCCAGTGTTTCACAAAGTGGGGCACACGCCCCACAGGGGGGCGATTTGATAGTTAAGGGGGCCGATTTTAAAATGCAAATTTAACAGAAAACGCAAATTCTTAAAAAATGCTGTAAATAATTATTAGGTATAATTTCGTTTGACGTTACCAAAATATCAACTGGGTAATTTGAGTCGTCAATTAAACTTCGTCGGGGATTCACCGAGGAGTGCGCCACCTGTCGCGGGGAACCCCGGACGTTTTAAAAACTCGCTACAACGGCGTTGTTCGCACCTAATTGGCCCAACTCAACTTCTGTAGTGTTTCACATCATTCAGTTGGTATTGATTTGAAATAAGTATCCGTCAAGTAATCGTTGATTTAACAAATATATTTAGATTTATTGTTGCAGTTACGCTTATGTCGTATTACTCACATGCATACATAACTCATGACTGCGCAATGCGCATCATAACACGATCAGTAATATAGTCGACATCGTTCGCTCAAGATACACAACCAGTTTTCAATATATAAAAGTATTTAAGTTGTTATATTCTAAATAAATTTACATAATTATTATTTAGTTATTGGTATTTTAACACCCACCAACAACCATATTGTATGGATATAATTGGCAAGTATTTGATTTTATTTATATTTAATTTAATTTTAGAAGCAACTTTCCAGAAATTTTTGTCAAGTGAAAAAAATATCGGTAATCGTATTATATACATTTAAATAAATACATCTCTTTGTGTCATACGTTTACTCTGTCATATTGAATTAATTTTAACACATATTTTATTATATTGTTTTTAATTTATTTTTTTAGCCCATAATAAAATGAGTGGAACAAATAAGGAAAAAACTCGTCAATATTCGGAGGAATATTTAATATTTCGGTTCATACCCGCTGTTCACTATGAGCGGATGACGTTTTGTCTTTTATGCCAGCAATGCCTGACCAACGAATCAATGAAACGAGGTCGTCTTGAGGCGCATTTGAAGGCGAAACATAGTGCTCATATAAATTCAGATTCAGAGTTACTTTAAAACTTTAAAAGAAAAGTTTGAAAAAGAACAACATTACATTCTCTATTTACTGCTCGTTCTTTAACAAATAATCATCTTTCTGAGGCTAGTTATCAAATTTCTTTATTAATCGCTAAAAATGGAAAAAATCACACTATAGGAGAGAATTTGATAAAACCGTCAATATCATCATTTCTTAAAACGGTTCTGGAAAAAGATGTAAAAGATGTGCCAGTCAGTAACAATACTGTTAGCAGAAGAATAGACGAAATGAGTGAGGATATTGAAAAACAACTTGTTGAAAAGCTGAAAACAAGAAATTTCTCAGTACGAATGGATGAATCAACTTTGAGAGACATTGAGGCATTATTGATAACCTATGTAAGATACATTGATGAAGGGCATTTTACTGAAGAAATGTTGTTCTGTAAAAGATTAGAAAGCACCAATCCAAAGATATATATAATAAGTTAAAAAACTACTTAGATGTCAATGATATACCAATGAAAAATATAACATCTTGTGCTGGAGATGGCGCCCCTAATATGATGGGTAAGAAAAATGGCTGCTTAAAAGTGATGAAAGATGCGAATCCAGAAATGATTATTGTACATTGTGTTATTCATAAGGAAAACTTGGTAGCTAAAAATATCTCGCCTGTTCTAAATGAAGTACTACATACAGTAATAAAGTGTTAATGCTATTAAAGCTAGTGCCAAATGTGAACGTCTTTTCAAGTTATTTTGTGAACAACAAAATGAAGACCATGTGAGACTTTTACTTCATACTGAAGTAAGATGGCTATCCAAGAGCAACTGCTTGAAGAGATTTATGCAACTGTTTGACACTCTTAGTGATTTTTTAAGCGACAAACCTGAAATGAAATATCTGTTAACAATCGATGGTAAAGCATTTGTGAGTTATTTAGCAGATATCTTTGAAAAACTGAGTATATTAAATAAGCAACTTCAAGGAGCAAAAAAAACACTCGTCGATGCAAAAACAAAGATATTTGGTTTCATTACCAATATAGAGTTATATCAGAAACACATTATATCATAACAACAGAAACTTTGAACAATTTCATTGGCTCCAGAAATGTGAAGTAACTGATACCGCTTTACTTGTTATTGTCAATCATTTGAATGTTCTATCTGCTGATTTAAAAGAAAAATTTTCCGATTTAAAACAAATTGATTTCCCAACATGGATGATTAGTGGATATTAGTGGATTTGTCTGATATATCAAATATGCAGTATCAAGAAGAACTCGCAGAATTTCAAAATGATGAATCCGTAAAAACTTTATTTAATATAAAAACTTTATTTAATATTTAAGATAAATACCCAAATGCAACCAAACGTGCAAGAAAACTTTTACTACCGTTTCCATCTTCATATTTAGCTGAATGTGGATTTAGTGCCGTAAATGATTTACTGATAAAAAAAATAAATCGACTTGATATAACTTTGATTGACTTGAAATTAAAGCTAAGTAAATTGGAACCTAATATAAAATCTCTGCGCAGCAAGCATCAAGTGCAAGGATCGCACTAAATGAATATAAAAAAACCAATATTAAAATTATTTTGAATTTCAGTTTTTCATTATATGTTTTGAAATTTTACTTACGATGTTTTGATAACAATTTCATAGCGATTCCTTCCTAAAACTTATCATTTATATTTCTTAAGGGAAAAAAACAATTGTTAAAGGTTAAAAATTATGTATGGGGCATAAAAATTTAAGAAATGTTAAGGTGGGGCATGGCCTAAAAAAGGTTGGGAAACACTGGTCTAATCAGATCGGCACGAATGGAGCGGTATATCTTAAACGATACCGAAGAAACCGTGTCCCGAATTGTCTGTGCGATGTTGTGTAATAAGATTATGTGATGGACAGGGCCAACGCATCTGAGAAAGCTTCGTGTGGATATTTATTGGTGTCGGAAATCCCTAAAAGGCTCCAGGCTGCTCATCCTTATTTCTTAAGAATAAGAGGAAAACGAGGAGCCTCTAAGCGACTATCAATGCCCCTGGACATCAAGATGCCCTTGCAAAATTTTAAGCACTTCCGAGAAACATATCTCACGAATTATTATCATAATCAAAAAACTTTCTTAGAAAGCACCGTAACACTTAAAAAAACTCAGTGTAGATGTAAAGAGTGCCCCCAATGTTTTTATGTTTCAAAATCATACTACATTGCTTTGCAGCGGTCTATAAAATACACCAAACTTCAACATTTCTGACATAAGTACCCAAAGTCTCTGAGTAAAAGGTCTGTGCTATACGGATGGATAGATAGAGCGGCAGACTAACGTGACGAAACTATATGAGTTCCGTTTTTGAAATTTGGCTAAAAATCCCGAAAAAGATAAATGTTTAAAAAAAATTTTTTTTAAAGATAACTTTCTAATGTCTACTGTTTACGTCTAGTCTAACGGCGTGGCGTAGCCATAAATTATTATTAGTTAGAGGTTCCGATTTAAATGGATAATCTTGTAAATTTATCAAAGAATCTACACAGACTTTGAAAAATTGTTAAATATTCTCATTGCGACTGTAGTTACCCTTAAATTTTATTTCAATACCTGCTAAGTACGAGGCCTATGTTAAAATACTTGTCACGGAAACTGATGAGGTGGCGCCAGTCTGGCCCATGGGGGGGAGGGGAGAAGGAGGGCAACGCACGTGGATTGCCTCCATATTCTATAAAAAACTCTGCAATCATTACAAAATGGAAATGAATGGAAGGGAGAGTAGAAAATCCATAGGTTGTTATTGCCTTCAACATTTTTGAATTTTCGTTTTAACTAGACATTACAATTGGTTATAACGTAATTCCTCGAGGCTTTCCTTTGAATTTCTCCCGAAAATTGGATAAATAAGTTGTATTTATGGCTGGGAGTCTGCAGCTACCCTTAGTCGTTCAACTCCAGATTGGAGGTATGGAACTTGGAAAATAACCATAACTCTATCGGAAATCGATGGAAAACGAATTAGTAAAGCAACAATCTTTTTGATAGTAAAGTATTTATGCGTACACGAATATATAATGTAAGAGTCCATGACCTTATTATATATCAGCTACAAGTTTATAGGGCGATTATAAATTAAGTTAGAACTTTGGTCTACCTACTAAATGCTTTTATTTCATTGTGGTTTTAGTTGATAATCATCCTACTGATAGTACAAGTTATATAGCCTCCATATTTACGAATATTTGTTACTCTATCCCGCATATATTATGGAACGGATCCGAATCAAATGTGGCACCAATATATGAAATAACATAACAATACATTTATATCCTGGCTAAGTTTAAGCTTACTCTGTATATACTAGCTAACTGTAATGTGACTATTGCAGATAACTTATTATATGTAGGTATTAAAACTACAAAGCTTTGCACCATAGTTTTCTTACATTTGCTTTGAGTTGGGACATGAAATTATACCAGTTCACTTACATGGGACTCTACACCCACACGGAACATTGCACTTAAGTAAACTGTGACTTCAGACACACTATAGTATATTTTTAATACCTATATTTATATGTATATTTTTAATAAAAAAAGTTAGTCTTTTTTTAACCCTAGTGACTTTAGACCATATTGTATCTGCTAATCATTGTGATTTTAATAAGTGAATTTAAATATACTTATAAGAAATTGAATATTTAATGGGCAACCAATAGTAGAAATTTTCTTAATAGCCTAAGAATTTAGATGTTGACACACCATTGGCGGTAACATGCGATGGAAAAACTTGAGCATTATAAAGCTAAGTTAATATCCGACATTCGCTGGCTCTTGGGCTATTAGCAGATGGTTGTGAAGAGTGCTCGTAAGGCGTTATTAACGAAATAAGATTCTTTTATGAAGCACTTGTGGCGTGTTGTGACATAGACCGTATTACTTACGAATAAGGTATGATTTTCTTGAGCACTGAACGTAAATAATACAATTGTAAAATGTGATTACTTACGGAATGTTACATGCGTATTCACCTCACACCTGCGTAAACTCTTACACGCTCATGTTATATGCACTGAAATATTGTTAGTGTGTTTCTTATAGCATCAGGGGGCAACCAGGCGATCGGAGTCTTTTGATGACCACCAAACGTAGCGATAAACAGAAACGGGACGCCAAAGGCATATGACGGCGACCGGCTGACTTGGTGAATAACGAAGGATGATCTGGAAGGATTACTTTGTCTATCTAGTCTCGCATGCACATTAAGCAGAAAGAAATTTATGATAAAAGAGAGACAGAGAGTGTACTATATTTGCTGTCTCTTTTGACTTGGACAGCCGACCCTTTTCTATCTAAATTATCTTATCTTCTCTCTATCTTATAATATATTTCTGAATCGATGCTGGATGCATAGATGTATTGCCTCCTGTCTTCTTCTTCAGTTGGCCACCAACCGGATACTAAAAATTCGTACTAAACTGCATAGCTGATAATTTAATGCGGTATCATGTGTGCGCGAGGTAGCCTCCCCCCGCCCCGGGTGTTTCTGGTCTTATTCAGCTCCATAGCAGCATGGCACTACCAGTTATATACTCATTATGGCGAAGCTGCCTTTGATTTTTAGAATTTCTTTCTTGAGATTAGGTAATTACGATTGACTCAAGCCTCACCAGATGGAAGGTCATGTCATGTTAGTGGCCACCGCAATGGTGAACGGATTTAAACTAGTCTAGATAAGATAATAGGATACGATTGTTAAGCATATAGACACTCATCGAACACCGCATTATTGAATTGCTGCCAAATTGGGCCAGAACGACCGGAACTACTCTCGCGACTCCATTGCAAAATGATAGGTATGCTGTAGTGTATTGTGTTTTGTATGGTGTATTTCCGTTGACAAATTGTAGGGAAATATGGGAAGAAGCGGAATATGTCTGCATGACTAGAGGCTACAACTTCTTGTTTGTTTTCTTATACTCTAAAAAGTGGCATTATGACGCTAGCCTATCACGCTTTATGCATTTTGTGACAATTCCGTATTGCGTAAAGGTCATTAATGTTGCCTAGACGATAGCGCTGTATAATCTTTATGCTGATATTACGCTCGATGAAAAAGTTTCGCAAGATATTTTCCCCTTTAATTTTTTATACTGGGCTCCTTCCCATCTTAAAGACCACTCAAAAAGTCACTTTCCCTTTCCAGATCAATAGGAATGAAAGTAATCGTGATTTTATCTTATTTAGGATTAGATAGACCATCGCCAAGTGCGCGATTCGGAGGCCCTTAAAGGAACAGGTAATCTGAGATTAACAGAGGTAGAAATATAAAAGATTCTAATTAAAAATAATCACCTTTCGTGCCAGCTGTAGAGACTTGGTATTATTGTGAGACCGAAAAAATTTTTTTCATAAAATTGCCTTCGAATATGAAGTTCCTTAATGGAAGGATAAAATGGCGGATAAAAACGGGTTGACAATCTACAAGTAACAGTGTTAGGGATCTTCTTGTCATGTATTAAAATGTTGGTGTATGAAATTATGTTTATTTTTATGATATAATATGGCCGCGATTGTGTGCATTTATTGAATTTATAGGTTTCACGTATTGTTTGTAATATGTTTTTGTAATGTGCACAATTAAAAAATATTTCATTCATTCATTCATTCAAACGAGCATTCGACGCGGACTAAAATAAAAAAAGAAACGGTTTGTTCGTCTTATGTGTTTCTAATGCATTTGATGAGGAATTTCTTATATTTCTAATGCATATTTTGTTAAT
Source organism: Eumaeus atala (assembly GCA_017140195.1). Lineage (NCBI taxonomy): Eukaryota > Metazoa > Arthropoda > Insecta > Lepidoptera > Lycaenidae > Eumaeus > Eumaeus atala. The sequence continues at coordinate 70,682 of JAFELO010000126.1, forward strand.
ATATATTTTGTTCTTGGCACTTGTTCTCTACATACCAAATTTAGGCAATTATCAGCCCATATCACCGTGAATGAATCTACGGGTAAAAGCCAGTCTGAGAGTAAGGGTTGTGTATGTCGCATTGCGATGGGAGGTACTTCTCGCTCACATGATACAGCAGTAAGGTGATAGCAAAGCCACCGATTTTCGTATGGTTTGTGAAGCTAACGGCCCATTGGTGGAAAGGAGGAAGGTGGGTAACGCCTCTGCATGACATCAATGGGTGTCAGTTAAAAAGTCCTGATTTCTATGTTGCCCCTCTACACTGAAAACAGTCTACTACATATTATACTGCTCTTTTGTTTAGCCTATGAAATCACCAAACAGTCATGAAATTTTGCCTGCGTATCTACAAAAAAAAATAATCTTTAAAAATACTTTTAAACACACACAGAGGCAATAACTTATAATTAAGATTAGCTCTTCGTTTAAGAATTGTTTAGTTTCAAGACCTTAACCCTAACCCGATGTTAATTAGAGATGCTTCCTGTACTGCGGAAGTGTACGGTATAACCTCGTAGGTCTGGTTCAGCAAGTAAAAGGAATTAGTTATTCATACTTATATCAACGGTTTTTGAAAGAGATAGGTCAAACCCGCAGCCGGGTCGGCACGATTACAAACGTGTTTCTTATTTTGGGACAGGGGAACAAACGTATTCTTTTGATGTATAACCCCTAAACATTCACGTAATTACTACGCAAATGTGTTGATCTCATTTCGCCCCACACTTTAATAGGCCACTGGAAACTCGCAAAGATGCGCTATGAGCGTGTGGTTGCGTTCCCAGGGCTTGACCTTTTATGTTTTGTCATGTTCAGAAAAAAGTTACATACGTTTATTGTTTCGTTTCATATTTTATGTATATTTTGTGCACGTTTCTATTCGCAAATTTTTCAAACCAATTTTAAAACATTTATGCCACTCTCTAGTAGATATGATATGAATTGAAATTTTAAAAGCTTCCACTGCTTTCTGACTCAACTGGAATCGTTGACGACTTATATTATAGAAGAGTAACTTTAAAATTATATCTTGTAGGGTACAGGGATAACATATTGGCCTTCTTTGATAGATTATAAAAAATACTCTTACGGATTTTATTGCGGTTTATTTAATAATTTAACTAGCCACATGTTTCAGAAGCAACCATGATCACGAGATGACTGATATGACCAGATGTCACAAGTCATAAGTAGCTGAAGAATCATAATTATGTAGTTGTTCCGATTAATAAAAAACTTTCATATCTTACTGCCTTGTGAGGTGTTATGTTTATTTTTGATCTGATTATGTTTATCACTGGGTCCGAAGCAAGGGAGAGTCAGCCATCGGGCATCGAAACATCGGGCTTGTTAAATAATTAAGTAACTCTCTATAAAATCCGTAAATGAAATTTTATGGTAATTATCAACATTACAACGTAAACATAGGATTATAACAATCAAAAATAAATAACATCTTCTAAAAAGTATTACTTGACATAATTTTAAATATTTGCTCATAAATTATCCGCTCCACGTTAGAAATAAATGGAATTGTAATAAGCCAAAAAGAATTAAGAAAAATATCAGTCGAACGTCAAACTCCCTTTGGAACAAAGTTTGAATAATTCAATTTGTTCGATTAGGGTGGGCCGTATTAATTCTACGGGCCTCGCGTTTACTACAGACTCTCGACACCGTGTGAACATACGGATCAATATTTTGTCAATGTGAGTACGTGGCTTGAATGTTTTCTAACTAAAAGGCAGTTTAATTGTAGTTTTGTGAACACCAGCTTGATTATTTGATGTGCGTGATGTGATTAGAATTATTGAAGTAACGGATTATGCTAATAGGCTGTAGTAATTTTCATTCAGAGGCAATCAGACAATAGCTGGTGGCCCATTGGGGGGGGGGGGATGAGGGCAAATTCACAGTAATTATGTGGACGTTTATGTGTGCAGTCGTAAAAATGCTTGGATTTCTTGTTTGCCCCCCCAACTCTAAAAAAATAATTAATTTGCTATTATTTTGCATATTAAGGTCACATAAATTGATATAGTCCCTGTGAGACATGTACCACGTGCGCCCACCGTCACTAAAAGCCGATAATCGTTTTCTAAAAAGTAACCACAACGCGTTACAATAAAATCTTCAATGTATTACCGTTTAATTAAAGTTTTTCCATTTCTTCTACAACCGTGGAAAAAGACGAAAAAAAATATTTTTTTTTTCATAGTACGTGTAATCGGTCCTTTTTTCGACTAGTGACGCCCATTATCATCAGTATTATTACCCAGACGATGCGTTGCTATCCTTTCACAAACCACATGAAGCGCGACACGGCCTCTTTAAGCGTGGCGTTCAGCTATTGCAGATTCGCTAGGTGGTTAATCCGGCAACGAATGACTATATCCTATTTGACATTAATTTGGTATTGATGCTAGTATTCTTAACAAGATGTGATTATATGCTTACATTGTTATGAAATATAATCGGTTTTTCCAAGTTCCCACTGAAAATGGATTCACGTTGTGTGGGTGAATTACTATACAGTATGACAGTAAAACGAACAGCCACGGCTGAGTTGCACAGGAACTGGAATTGCTCGTAGTCTGAAGTACAATTCCCATCCTGTGTGTTTTCAAATGTGACAAATTAACAAACTCAGTATATTAGAAAGACCTGTACGCCATATATCAGTACGCTAAATAATGTTTCTAGTGGCTTTATTTAATTACCTAGTATTAAGTTAGCTACATGAGGTTCGAACTCGTCGAACCCTAGTTCCTAATGTTTATTCCCCTATACTGTAAAAATATACTATAAAGAAAAATAAGAAGTTTATAGACTTTCTTACACGTTTTTAAATTTGTTCAAGATCTGTGCTCCATTGTAGCCGAATTGGGCTGACGATCATGGAGCCACGTCTTAACCGACAACACCAGCCAGCCCTCAAGCGGCTCTTGCACATATCGTGCATTTTGTATGTTTCCAGTGACACTTTTAAGCGGAGGAGTATAGTAAAGCATTTAATGGAAATATGTCTGCATAATAATGGTACAGGATTTTATTGATGTCATCAAAGCCTGCTGCTTATTTTCCCTCAATAATATTTTATCGACAACCAGTTGTCTCTCTTAATAACGTGGCTGTTTGTTCGCCTATTACGCGAGAAGCCGCGGTTTCAAATCCATCTAGGTCTTGGATGTTTATATGTATTATTTAAATATTATTACAGAAACACACATATATTCTGTAATAAAAAAGATACATTTAAATATATATATTTCAGTTGTGTACACCCTAGGATGTGGTGTGATAAGTAAACAGTTACTGTTGTGTTGTTATTATTATTATTATAAATCATATGATCAATGATTACTGATATGTAACAGAACATCTTTTCTTTATATGTACAACGTGACAATTGTACAAACGCAAGTGAAACACGCCACAAGCTCCCGGCCGCTACCTGTACAATTCGCAACTTGATACGCGCCGACCGCCGACTGTCCGCGGAGCGTTTGCCAAGTGCTACACGCCCAACTTTACACAAACATCACCGGCGGAACAATGTTTTGAGCTCCTTTGAGTGTTGTTTAAAATATGCTCCCGAATGCTAC
>JAFELO010000126.1:74355-102693 GCA_017140195.1 Eumaeus atala
GGCAGCCCCATGTATTACTGCAGAATTGGGCCAATAACTTTGAAGACACATGATCACATGACACCGTCGCGAAGTGAAATTATGCTGCTGCGAGTAGTGAGGTTTCTCGCAGTCGTAGCTGACTATGCCGGTCTTACCAATCAGGCTGTAACAGCAACATGGTCGTGTTGCGGTTGCAGTTGACTGTAAACCGACTGCTCTCGTGCTGCTGATCTCAACTGTTCCAAGTAGTCCGTGTCGCCATACACGTTCTGCTGGCTGTGGACCGCCGCCTCTAGCCACCACTCTTTCAATCTACGCTAACCATTACTTATTGAACCAGAATCTACTAGCGTAAATTATGCCTTCTAGACAAGGTTCTACTACATTTGAAAACAGCTGTCTCACTGTTTGTGATCCATTTTACAAAATCTAGTGAACGGATTTTTAAGTGGTTTTAAATAATGGATATAATGATTCGAGGTGAAATTTTTGTGTTTAATTTATTCACGGATGAATCCGGCGCGGATTGCTAGTGTTGCAATACAACCGCGTACCGCGTTGGTACGCGGTTGCGTGCCAAGCCATAGTTTTAGTCAACTAAACTGGCCAGCGTCGCCGTATGTAACATAACATGGCTACGGCAATGTATTGCCGAGCTCAAATGGTATCTATTTTTATGTATATGAATACTATCATTACGATTAGTATTATCAACGAACTTCCATATACAGAATTTACTCCAGTGAATTAATAATAAATATATGAACACTAATTTTTAAGTAATGTTCGGATATGCTCGATATACTAATGTTACAAATATTTTAAAATAACTCAACTTCCAATTCTTTCCCTCTTGGGCATTGAATATTCTGATGCACCTAGTTGATATAGTTAGCAATTTTTTACATTTTGATTCTATGTACTTATTATAATTTATAGATTTTAATACTAAGGGGATATTGTCTGACTACTAAATTGAAATCTAAATTGTTAATATTTGGATTATATTATACAACCTTATTATCAATAACTTGTCCAACAGGGACGGGTTGTTTAGCCATATTTTTGACTGTAATATCAACATAATATGATAGCTACCTGTCTTAATTAAATGTAATAAAAATTAGATAGATGAAATCTATCTTTGTTTCAATTATAATAAGTACCAACAAGTTTGTTAAAGTCCAACAAATGGAATTTCTTATTATATGTATATACGTTATGTAACGTCATATTTCAGTTATAACTAACATTATTTTCCGAATGGGTCCATTTAGAGTATGGGTAAGTGTACAAAAAAAAATATTTCCATGTATATTATCTAATATATCATAACATTTTAAATGTTGTGATTTGTTTATTTTCCCTCTGTTATTTATAATATTATATATACAATAATATATTTATTATATAGGTAATTTTTGTAAATAACAGAGGGGACAATATCCTACAGGAATCAATATTAAAAAGATATAAGTTTGGTAAACAATATTTTAACACTGTTTGACTGCATATTTGTGAATTTGAAGTTATTTTCTCTTTGGTTGTAACTTATTCCGGGATATTTTGTTTCTTAATGAATTTTTTGTGTTTCTTCTTATAAATCTCTTTATATTAAAATATTTTTTAACTTATTTTATTATTGCTCAAATTTGCTGTTATATCAGACTATAAAGTATCAACAGTTAAATCAATTAGAAACTGTTGTTCTTTACTGTCAGTGGCTGAATGGGGGCCATTTCAACAAATTCATCGAACAGATTTTGTGTTTGCAAGGATTTTGCAGAGCTATAATTTGTTTGTGTGCCTCAAAATGTTCTTTCACTAAAGTAATTATAGGTTTTAAGGTTGACTCATACTCAATAGAGCTTTTGTCGAACTTACGTACTAATGATTGCAACCCGTTACATTCCACTTTAAGTTCTTCATTACGAAGAAGCATAGATGACAGCTCTTATTTAAGCCAATCAAAGTAATAATGTTACTTTAATTGGTCACACAAATCCTTTTGACTTTTTATTCTTCTAGTTTGGGTTGTTCCTCTACGAGTTATCGTTTTACAAAACTAATGAAATGAATTAGTAGTAAGTTAAATGAATTTAATAATAATATAGAAATGACAAATGAAAGGTTTTAAAAGTGACCTGTTTCTTGTACAATTCGTTGTCAAAAGGCAAGGTGTAATTGTAAACACCAAACCGAGTTATGAAGTGCTAAATAGTTATTTTAATATAAAACAACCATTAACAGACCTAAAAATAGGTAAAAATATATAAATCTCACCGGCAAATTTTAAATTTCAGACTTACTATGTATGAACTTACTATTTTTGACCACCGAAAACTCACTCAGAATATATCAAAACAAGTAATTAATATAAATATTGATAAAATGTCCTTAGATACATCAATAGAAATTGGATTTAGGCTAAATTCTACATTAAATAATTAAAATAAATGAAAATTGAATACAGAACGCCAGTCAAACAGCTGTCCGCGAATGTTGCCACGATCAAAAAAACTAAAAGTTCGAACGCTGCTTGGTTTCCAAGCTTCGTTCAAGTACTATATAGAGTGCTATGTATTTGGAGATATAGCTCATAGCTTGAAGTAGCTATTTCGAAATTTTCGATTCGTTCATAGATGGAATTGAAAAGCGCAGTCACTGGGGAATTCCTGCAATATCCAAACATGAGCTTTCGTATTTCGTATTTTAGCCTGCTGTGTCAAAAGGAGGGTGTGTTTTTCAAGTACATGTATACTTTAACACATTTAAATTTTTAGTGGAAATTAGTGCCACTCTGCACTGCGACCATACTGGCTCTGCATGTCCGGGGAGGTACCTCTCGCTAACATGTTACCGCCGTAAAGTGAAAGCCATGCTGTTGTGTTTGTTTTGTGAGAAGTCGATGGCCCATTGGTGGTAGGCATAAAAAAGGGACACGAATCTTTTCTTATATTATAGGGGTACAAACGAGAAATTGGAGACATTCAACGATTCCCGGCTCCCATGAACATTAACATAATTATGCCGATGCGATGCCCTCTTTTTCACCACCACTCCAGTCGGCCACCAGCTACTCACAAACAGCACGAAACGCGGCACCGTAGAAGTCACTTTACGGTAGTATCAAATGAGCGAGAGGCACCTCCCCAGTCGTGCCGGCCAAATTCCTTTGCCTAGGAGGATGTGGTGTCATGCACCATGCACGACACTACCTCCTCCTATGCGTCATGGCACTACCTCTTACAAGAATCTGCATGAAAATTGTGCAAATGTTTATGGGTGTCAGCAGTCAATTGGTTCGATTGTTCGCTTGACCCCCTATACTATAAACACAGAAATGAAGACATGTAGCTTAAACGCATGATGGATGCTAATGGGCCACCGGACTACAACACGGTACCTCGCTCTTGCCGAAATTGGGTTGAAACGCGCAAAAGTTACTAATTTTAAGATACTCCCGTACGTTCTGGAAACGAGGCGAAACCCTTTGTATGAGGGATTTTTATCAGAAGCAAAGGCGGCACTGATGGCACTCTCCATGGTTGATTTATGTACGCGGCACTATAATGTGCCGAGAGCCCCACATAACACTGGACCCCATCCAGAGCCAGTGAAGGCGCGTAGGTGCGTTTCCCCTCGTCAACAAAAAAGAAAAAGGCGGGGGAGCTCCTTTCAGCTCTCGAGTCTCATATACCCACTTGGTCTCTCCAGCCGGGGGACATGCCTACGTGCATTCCCCAGCGACAAAAAGAAGTCAGCAATATCATTGCGGCCGATGAACCAAAGTGATCTATGACTGAAACAATTTTGTTTGAGATTTTAAACCCATGTTCGTCTGTCCATCACCAGGCTACATATTATGCTACGTGACAGCTAGACTAGAATTATCGCAGATATTTTTTTCCAATAACAACAAAGACTGAAAAATAATTATTTGAGGACGTTCCCATAAAGATCTGTAAAATTTTTTTTAGATGAACGGAACGAACCATGCGTTACTTTGATATGTACTTAGTTGGTTATGTTATTAAATTTACGGTTGTATTATAAAATGTTTTAAACAATAATATTATTTTAAGCAATTTCTGTTACAGAGTAAAGTATTTGTCATTTTTTTTTTCATTTTTCATTATCTCATCTATTCACATGACATCAGAATCGCCAGGAAGCCCTTCGGTGATTATCATTTTAAAGGAAAAGTTGATAAATTTCCTATGTAGACATTGCCGCGCGAACTCCCCAATGGGTTATGCAAAGATAAAGGAGCGCCACACATCACGATGCAATGTCGCATAATTAAGTTGCCCTGCCGCTTGTACAGTCAAACTAGTCACGTCTCTTGTTGCGTGTTATAACACAATATCATCATCATCATCATTATCAGCCCTTATCAGTCTACTGCTGGACATAGGCCTGTTTCAACGAACGCCAAGACCACCGATATCGTGCTACTCGCATCCACCCCGGACCAACTACTGCATGGAGATCGCCTTCCCACTTGGTGAACGGTCGACCAACACTTCGTTTTTGTAAACACGGTCTGCACTCTTCAACCTTAGTTGCCCATCTGCCATCTGATCGTCTGAGTGTGTGACCAGCGCTTTGCCACTTAACACATATATTAAGTGTACACAAAATACATATATTAAGTGTAAAATACAAATAACATTTCCACACAAGATAACACATTAATCTAAGAATGGAGTCACAGATAAATACCGCAGGCGACAAAGAGTTGGTGTTCTCTGAAAGAGAAGTTTGTTCGGCTGTGGAGTGGTGAGAGCTATGATAATGATGAACCTTCTTTTTGTCGCCGGGGAATGCATGTAGTCATGTCCCCCGGCTGGAGCGACCAAGGGGGTATATGAGACTCGAGAGCTGAAAGGAGCTCCCCCGCCTTTTTCTTTTTTGTTGACGAGGGGAAACGCACCTACGCGCCTTCACTGGCTCTGGATGGGGTCCAGTGGCATGTGGAGCTCGCGGCACATTATAGTGCCGCGTACATAAAACAACCACCGAGAGTGCCATCAGTGCCGCCTTTGGTGAGGGGCCCGGAACAACGAATCATCAGGGCACCTCGACGGCCAGTCAGCTCCTAAAGGAATTATTCTACCTCCACAGATGGGGTTGTCCCGTAACACAGGACAACCCCACCAATTTTGGGACAGTGCAATGAGGTGAGGTATCCATCTTCGCCCCTTGCCTCGAGTGCAACAGCGCCTCCACCTGTTGCTATTTTGTCGCCTCTTCATGTAAGAGGGGTACAAGAATCATCCCCTCGTTTCAATTGGATTCGCCCAAAATGTCTCCCTAGGCGACTGAGCCCCACCGCCACGACGAGGCTTGAACCATGGGGGGGGGGAAAGGAGCTCCTCCTACCCACTAAACCTCAGCGGTGTTCCCTCACATCCGCCAGGGGAGGAGCCACGGGAACACGGTGGCATACAACCGCGACAATAATGATGATCCCAGCCAGGATTGAAACACGCCACTCAGGCGGAACGCTTCAAAACAAACTATGCAAATCGGTCGTCGTCTCAATAATAATATTTATCGGAGCGATCCATAAATCTCAAATGACTTTTTCCGCAATAAATTTTCTAAGGCATACTGAACTACCGGCCGACCCTCAGTGAGCTGGCGGGTAAAAACCAACGGTTTCTATTAGAATATTACCGTAGACATGTAAGTAGCTGGCTACTTAACGCTGAAAGGCGTCACATTAAGCATGCGTTTCTAATTTTAAATGCACATATATGTATTGTATAAATTATTATTATTACTAATTATGCTATATACGTGTTGGTTTATCTGTGAGTACCGAGAATTGTTAAATTGAAATAAATAAATATATTGGTGTACCTAATAAGAATATGATATACCCGTATGAAGTTACACATTTTGTAATTTAATAAATGATATGATTCAAAATATTTTTATAGCGTAAGGGGTCAAACGAGAAATCAGATCCTTTTGATGACTACCGACACCCTTCGACATTTGCATGATTGTTACGCAGATGCGTAGCCCTCCTATCATACCCCCCAAGGGGTCATCTAATTCAATTAACACAATATATTACTTTATCTTATATTAATCTACCCTGTTATATAATATATGTAATTGTGATGATGAGAATAAAAAGGAAACAGATATAATTATATAACTTAAAAATGGTAAATTTTATATGAATACAAAAATTTATTCAGTCCTGCCAACAGACCAGCCACATGAACATTGAACATTCACATATTGCATAAAACGTTTTTATAAAGAAAAAACGCTTTTATAAAAGCAAAGCTGGTGCTGCTCAAAGACATACAGAATAAGTAGTCAATATTTCCAATTGTAACATTCACGTGTACCTATATCAAACCTAGTTTACACAACATTTTAGTAAGAGGTAAAGCCATGCTGCATTGCTGGGGTCCTTTCGCTCAGATGATAATGCATACTAATAGCAACGCTATCGAGTTTCATGTGGTCTGTGAGTTCTGGGGCCAAATTGAAGGGGAGGTGTGAAGCAGAGCTTCAATGCCATCTGCATAAAATACGCAGCACCGATAACAATGACAACGTTGCGACTGCTAGTTTATAGAATCCTTATGTTATAGAAGTAACTCCAGTCAATTAAAGCCGTTCGTAATTTTTTATAGCATAAGGAGGCAAACGGTGCCTTTTGATGACTACCGACGTCCATGGACATACGCGTGATTGTCACGCCGATGTGTTGCCCTACTATCACCCCCCCCCCCCCAATGAACTACCGGCGGCATTACCACCTCCTGTGCAGCATGACATTACCTCTTCCTGACATCTAACAAACATCTTGATATTGGACGTATATAATCCCACTTCAGTTGGACAACACAAACTGGTATTTCAAAACCAGCACGAGTCGCGTTATTTTTTAAATTCTAACAGCGTTTTGAGCTAACAAGGGCTGGATAAGTTTTATTGACACCATGATACATTTGCAAAGCTAATTGAAGTCAATGTTCCTCGGTGATACTGTTGATATGACAAATTCATGTTGTATTTTAACATTCATTCATAGTAATGCCCCTTATATGATAAGGGGCATTACAATTACAAAGTAAATATCGTGAGGCATAGTCAATATCAGCTAAACACCGTCTCACTCTATCTTGGCTTGTGGAAGTCTTTAAAAACTTGTACTGTCTCCTGATTTGACTGGGGAGGCAAATTGTATTTACTTCCTTCTCGTCCTATTTTTAGGTGCCAAAATACTTTTAGCTTTTCCATCGTGCTCCCTTAGATTATATCAAAGGGTTGTAGGTTGTTGCCGCTGTCTATCCTCGCTAGACAGGAGGAGCTGCTGTGGACGAGCGGTGGGCCCAGCCTGTAGAAACCACGGCCGTGTCTTCCGGGAATCGAATTCACCGGACTTAATATTGGCTGTGCACATTCTACCCCTTTCTCTTATTGGCCTATTCCGATGGGATGACAACGGATTGTTGGAACACGACCGAAGCGAAATCAGGTACAGGTCCGGTGGCTTAACGTGCTCACCCTGTAGCGATTATATCTTGCTACTTAAATATTTCACGCAACGCATCGGCATAATTATGCTGATGTTCATGGGCGTCGGTAGTCGTTAAAAGGCTCGATTTCGCGTTTGCCCCTATACTATAAAAAAGACGCTCGAATCTTAAGCTGTTTATGTGGATGTCTCTTGGTCAGTCGATACCGCCTTAAAGTGACACCTATGGCGTTTCGTGCGACTTGTGAGTAGCCGGTGGCCCATGGGTGGGGGTGGTGAAAAAGGAGGGCAACGCATGCGTATAATTATGTTGATGTTCATGGGCGTCGGTAGTCGCTGAAAGGCTCGATTGCTTGTTTGTCCCTGTACTATAAAAAGACGCTCGAACTTTAAGCTGTTACTGTGGGTATTTACGTATAGTATTGTTATGTTACGCCTGTGACATCATCATCATTCATCATTATCAGCCCTTATCGGCCGACTGCTGGACACAAGTGTACTGCGTGACATTTGTGTAAGAGGTAGCGTCATTGCTGCCTTGCCACCGAATAAAGCAAGCGCTTGACTTTCGCCGACGTACATGCGTCAAATTTTGGCTATGCTGTCGCGTTTCGTACGGTTTGCGATGCGTAAATAACCGACTGACTACTGAATTTGTCATTTCAATAGATATTTACCTCTTTCAATGTACGCACAGATGACGTACTGGTATAATGAATGTACGCATATTGCATCAGCGGTAGGTTGGCACGCTCATATGATACTGCCCCAAAGCGACGGGTGTGCTGTCGATTTTCATAAGTTATGTCAGTTTCCGGTGGCATATTAGGGACGAGGGAAAGATGGCCACACTATACCAAATATGTGGATGCATATGAGTATCTGATGTATATGTATAAGAGATGGCAGACGAGCCAGTAAGGTTCTGGAGTGGAGGCCGCGCTTAGGAGAATGAAGTGTTGGGCGACCATTACCAGGTAGGAAGATGATCTCCGTGCAGTAGCCCGTCCGGGTTGGATACGAGTAGCAGGTGATCGGTCGTATTGGCGTTCATTGAAAGAGGCCTAAGTCCAGTGGACCGATAGAGGCTGATAATGATACGAGTACCTGTAGTCACCAATATGCTGCGATAGCTGGCTTACTCCTTATACTACAAAAAACAACTAGTTTTGTAATGTATGGCTGGATAAGCTTGTTACTGTAACAACGAAGCAGCACATGTGAGGACACTGTCCTTGAATAGTCGCCGCTGAGCCTGTGGCTGAACATTGAATCCTCTTAAACTTGAAAATGGCTGACTAATGCACAACGATGAACAACCCACATAATAATATTTGAACGTCTTAATATAATTAATAATCCACTAACAACACTAGCTACGTTAGAGCAAGTACAGATCAAATTCTTGATCAATTCCCAAGGTATAACTGCCTCGTGGTCGATTAGTAAGTACCCTAAGCCACGGACTGTTAGCTTCTCGGTATATTAGGATTTTTAAATTTATACTAACAATCTATAAGAGCGTTGTTAGGATTTTTTAAATTTATACTAACAATCTGAACTGGCTCCGGGCGTGTCGGAATATCGTGCCATCCGAATGAGGGCATAGAGATTACTCCTGTCTGCCCAGATACTGCACTAACGATAATATGTCCCGCGAAGAAGTTTATCATAGAGGTTATACTATGAGTGCTGAAGCTAAAACTTGGCAGGATATTAACGTACAATGATCAGGTGTTGAAACTTCGAAACTTTCGCTAAGGCGCTAAGTCTACTCTTGTTCTTAAAATAGAAATCCGCCTCCTTCACAGCTCTTAAACTTCAAAAGGCTTCAAACTTCACAAGGGCAACAAGCAATTCAATTTGAAATTTTATAAGTTATTTTTTATATAACATAACGGGACATCGCTTGTCGTTTTTTTTTATAGGCATACGAGCAATCGGAGCCTTTTCACAACTACTGACACCCATGGACATCCATATAATTACTATACCGATCTGTTGCCCTCTTTTACTCCCGGCCCAATGGGCTACTGGCTACTCACAACCCGCACAAAATGCGACACTGAAGGTTTAATTTTATGGCGCTTATATGTGAGCGAGAGGTACCTCCCCAGATGTACCGGATCAATTCCGTTGCATAGGAGGATATAGTGTCATGTACATGTGTGTAAACGGAACCACTTGGTGACTACGCACTTTAATGTATTTGCGTTAACTCCCTTCTGCCAGTCCTCCCGGGCCTCAGGCCATCGGCTACTTACAAACCATACGGAACTCTACAGAATAGCTGTAAGTTTGCTGCGTTATCGCGCGAGTGTAAGATAACTCTCTGGTCGTGCCCATTCGGTCAGATGTTTCTTGTTAAAACTTCGTGTGCGAAGTGTGTTTAGTATGTCTGGAGTATATAGTGCGTCTAGAGTGGCTAGTGTCATGTATAAAGCGTTGCTACTGCTATGTGTCTAGAGTATCCAGGTCATGTGTCTATTGTTTCTAGTGACATATGTCTAGTGTGGCTAGTGACATGTGTCTAGTATCTCTAATTTCGTGTGTCTAGTTTGGCTACTACCATGTGTCTAATGTGTCCAGCGTGATGTGTCTATTGTGTTTAGTGTTATATGTCTAGTGTGGCAAGTGTCATGTGTCTAGTGTCTCTAACGTCATGTGTCTAATGTCATACTTGTAGTGTGGCTAGTATCATGTGTCTTGTGTCTCTAATGGTATGTGTCTAATGTGGCTACTGTCATATGTCTAGTGTGTCTAGTGTCATTTGTCTAGTATTATATGTCAGTGTGGCTAGTTTCACGTGTCTAGTGTCTCTAATGTCATGTGTCTAATGTGGCTACTGCCATGTGTCTAGTGTCATGTGCCTAGTGTTATATGTCAGTGTGGCTAGTGTCATGTGTCTAGTGTCTTTAATGTCGTGTGTCTAGTGTCATATGTCAAGTGTGGCTAGTGTTATGTGTCTAGTGTCTCTAATGCCGCGTGTCTGGTATGGCTATTGCCATGTGCCTAGTATGACTAGTGTCATCTGTCCAGTGTGGTTAGCGTCATGTGACTAGTGTGCCTAATGACATATGTCTAATGTCTCTAATATCGTGTGTCTAGTGTTGCTACTGACATGTGTCTATTGTAGCTAGTGTCATGTGTCCAAGTGGTGCTAATGAAAAGCTATGAAATAATATAATATAAATTTAGGTAAGTATAATGCTTGTAAATGCTGTATTCAACCATCCTGCATTGCAGCCAAATTGAGCCGCACGACCGGGGAGATATATCTCACACGCATCACACTTCATCGAAGTCTATCACGTATAATGCACTATTGCGAGTTTCTGGTAGCCGTTTGGTGGAGGAACGGAGAAGGAAGGCCACACAACCGAATAACAATTATTACGAGTATTTTAGTAGAGATGATCACTTAATGGCTCTGGCTGCTTTACCTTCATCGTCGTCATCATCAGCCGTACGGCGTCCACTAATGTAGACAGGCCTCCTCCATGGTGCGCCATAGGTCACGGTCATAGTCACTTGCATCCAGCCGATCCCCGTCACCTTTACCAAGTTGTCAGTCCACCGGGTTCCTACCAAGAGGCCAACCCACTCTCGTTTACCTCATGCTATAACAAGGAAGGGGTTTCTAGAGTGTAATTTACGTTGACAAATACAAAATTGAAAAACAATTTCAGAGTTTCAATTGCAAACACAAACAGATTCACACAAATGTGCAACTGGCACAAGGTATTTCATATCAATTTCATCTGCGTTACCAAAAAAAAATTAATATCTAAGACTACACTTCTCGTGCAGATCAACCTGCGCGTCATATAACATTTTATTGAAATCAAAAAGATACAAATCAAGAAGGAAATTAACGTGGACACGTTAATTGGGCGGTAAATATGTGTCTTCATTGTAAATATGGATAAATATTTCAATTTAGACACTTAAACCATTAAAATCATTATTTTTAGTAGTTTTTAATTTAAATAAGTATATGCATAATGACAAATTGATATAGTCTTTGATGAAACTTTCTATTAAACGATTGAGAAATTTTGTTCTCATGATAAGGAAATTTTGCGTCTCATGATCCTATAAGCAATCCTGCGTGAAAGGTCTAGACTGACAGACACAAGCGTGAGTCGAGCGTGCACGTAGGGTTCAGTACCAAAGAAAAAGTTTATTATTTATTATATTTATTATTTTATTTTGTTTTTAATATCTGTGAAAATTTCAACCGCCCAGATATCACCGTCAATGAGACACAGCCTAGTTACAGACAGAGAGGCAGACGGGCAGGTGGAAAGGAGAATTCAATACAGATAAGTATGCGCCTATTTATTTATTTTTTTCAATTTGTAGTCATAGATTTCGAGTCATAGATTCGAAGGACACCGATTTCTCATTTGCCCCTCTATTATATTTGCTAAGAGGTAGTGCCATGCTGCACAGGAGGAGGTATTGCCATGCACGTTGCATGGTACTACGTCCTCGTATGCGACGGAAATGGGCCGGCACGACCGGGGAGATACCTTTCGCTCACTTAACACTAAAGTCACACCTACTATGTCTATTTTAGTGCGGTTTGTGTGTAGCCGGTGGCTCATTAGGAGGAAGTAATAGACGCAAACGCATCTGCATATTAATCATGTGGATGTTCAAGGCGTCGTTTTTTTTTTTTTATAATGGTCAATTTTTTTTTATAATGGTCGTGTCTCAACCATAGCAGGGCAGCGGTATGGACACGTTTATTGAAGACGGCTAAGTTTAGACCACGGGTAGAGCGCGCCGACCACGGACTGTAACTTCAGTTATTAGCTTCTGGCGCTGTTCCGTGAAATACTTCCCGACACCGCTGCCATGTGTATAACGTTGCGGCTAACCCTTGAGATTTCTGCGATCTTGTATTTAACGTTTAACATAAACCAAGTTGTACGTGTCTCGTAGCTAGACGCGAATAGTCTTGTACGTCATGACCTAAATGTTCTGAAATTTGCAATATATACAATGTCGAATTCGTATTTCGTTGATGTCAAGATTAATCCACACTAAGTATGTCGTTGCCTAAGTTTTATTCGTAATAGAACAATAAAAAAATCCCGTACATTAAATTAACTTACTTGCAGGTTCTAGGTCTGACCTGAGAAAAACCGACGAAACAAACTCAGTGTGCCTCGTTAATCAATAAAATATAAAAAAAAATTAAAATTAATTTATGCTAAGATACTAAAATTATTGTACAGAAATAAATATATAAATATTTTTTCAACAAATCTCGTTACCGTATTATATAAACAATCCTTGTCTTCGTCAATTTGTGTTGTACACAAATTTTACTAAATATATTTAGTCACTCTTTGTTTAGCAAGAAAACCAAAATTTTTCATTTGTAATATTTTCTAGTAAATGGAGATAAAATGGACCTTTAGTTGTTGTATATTATTCTGTGAATATGATTATTATTATTATTTATTTATTTATTGAAACATAAAATAAAAACCATTTACAATGTAGTTACGGTGTCTAAAAACCCACTGGAGTATATCCGTACACCGACATACATCGAATGAAGAAATCATTAATGTGAGGTTAGCGCGTGCGATAAGAGTGCAGTTTGTGTAAGCGACAACACAACAGGAACCGGTATTGTGTAATGTACAAGGGGGATTTTGCGCTAAATAGGGTTAATTAAATAGGATTACTCTATTGAAACATATAAAATATACTTTGC
This sequence comes from Eumaeus atala, assembly GCA_017140195.1. Taxonomy (NCBI): domain Eukaryota; kingdom Metazoa; phylum Arthropoda; class Insecta; order Lepidoptera; family Lycaenidae; genus Eumaeus; species Eumaeus atala. The sequence goes on from JAFELO010000126.1 coordinate 87,582, forward strand.
AAAGCAAAAGCAAATTGAATATTATATATTACTTCAACAAAACTCCAAATACATACCGTGTGGGTATTATCATAATAAGTGTATAATTATACAAAAGAGTCCACTTAACTCTGTCTGGCCAAAATCTGGTATACGTATACCAGATTTTATGTATTTGTAGTCCAACGCCCCCAAAAGTGGTAGACAGATTTTACGACTTTTTCGTAGGTCGAGAATAGGTCGTAATTAGTAAAAGTAATCCGATATTATTACTTATGCATGTTACACTTTCCGTTATGAATATATTTTATATATAAAATGTTAAAAATTAATCAAATAAAAACTAATTAAATAGAAAATACCAAAAAGAGTACGTGGAAGAAAATAAATTTATTGATTACTAAAATCATTATGATCACAATGTTGGAGATAAGATTATTGAATTTGGTATTAATATATTATAAGATTGTAATGTAATTTTTAAATAACAGGTCGACAAGCGAGGAGCCGGGGCCACATATACCCATCCTGAGCCACCGGCTACGCACGAAACACACGAAACACGATAGCATAGCTATTATTCTTCGGTGTCGTGTGAAGTTCAAGTTTGTATCAATGCAGGTTGGCATTATCTCTTACTTATTAGCAATAACAATATACACAGTAAGCGTCTTAAAACCGTCCGTATATAAGTTGTACACAATGTAAAATTTTAGCACTGTGAAAATTTCTCATGACCATAAGGTTGACTTTTCAAAAAATATGTCTAAATTGTGCGAACTTTTTCAAAGGGACTCTCCTATCTAAAAATGACTCAAAATCAAGTGTGTAAGGTTGGTTTTGCAAAAAAATATGTTTAAATTATGCACTTCTTTCAAATAGAATTTTCTTCTTAAAAACAACTTTATGTTTAGGTTCGTTAAATCGTAAGGTTGATTTTGCAAAGTACAGTTCAGTAGGAAATCGTGTATCTTGTACTTTGTAAATTGTTTGTTAATTACTTTGGAGATTGTTTCTTGCGCACCAACAGGTGACAGTTAGTGAGAGAGAGTGTGAGTACCGGCGCTCAACGAAGGGACTATAAAAGAGAGTTCAACATATGCCAACATTGTTGTGCTGATACTCTCGGTCTTTTACACAACTACGAAATAATCAGTTATTAACTTCAGCACCGCGTCCAATAGATAAGCGATTGATCTTGATTGTATTGGCCTCGCCTCTTTTGCCAGCATTGTTCCAGTTGCGCTCAATTTGTCAAAACACTGCGCATGCTCTATGCAGTTGCGGTCGCCTCACCACAACTTACTCTACAGGTAGAGTTATGTATACTGCGTCATTAGGTCTCATGTATAGAGAACTTACTTACTACAACTGACTCTACCAGTAGAGTCATGTTTATCGCGTAAAGATGCATACTATATCATTAGCTCACTTATGCAGTCAACTTATTTAAAACAACTTAGTCTACCAGTAGAGTAAATAATAATAAAGTCGTCCTAGCTGCATTTCGGCCACCGCAGCGATCTCTACAGAGACTAGCAACTGCGCTGGATATTACCTTGTAGAAACGTATGCGCAGGCACAATTACACTCCCTATTCCCTAAGTAACCTAAGGAATTCACATCACAGATACAATTTTAAATCTCCAGACCTCTAAACGGCGATGTGATAAGGTTCCGCAAAAAAACTCCCACCGGAGTAGATCCGTGTCCCTCGTTCAACATGTGAAAATGTCAAAATACACGGAGCCAATGCTTCACGTCCTTATAACGCCAACGGCTTAAGTTATGGTGTTTACTTTGATAGGCTTTTATTTTGCTTGAATTATTTTTATTTTAATATAAACTAGGTATTGGTCATGCAGCGACAGTTAAGTTGAACTCGGTATTCTCATCGCGTTCGCATTCTACCTATGTTGTGCACATGAGCATACTGCATGCATAAAGCATGCTGTATGTTTCATTTTTCTACTATCCATATTAGTTTAAGAGAACCGTTTTGTGTAAAAGAGTAAGACAGCGATAGAATGTGTTTTTATTTGTGTGGCTCGTAAGCGTGACCCGGCTTACTTAATACCTTCCAGCGTTACCTAGTAGCTATTGTTTTTCTTGCGTTTAATGGTTTGTTGGTGGTTTGGTAAATGGTACTTTTGGGGAAAGGGGGAGCTAGAAGACGTGGGGAGGGGGTAAATAAGGTCATCGCATTTGAACACCTTTTAGTTTCGGCTTTGGGCGTATGTAGTTACTAGAAGGCTGCCTGAGTGAGTTTCTTGTGAATTTGTATATTATAGACGAACTATATGTAGCCAGTTATTGCAGTAAGAATTCAGACTGAACTTAAAGTTTGATGAGGTTTATGAGTTGCTGGCGGCCCATTGAAAAGTAGGAAGGCATCTCCGTAACAATTGTACAGATATCTGTAGGTGTCGTCAGTCACTAAAAGACTCCGTTTGCTCGTTTGCCCACTTATAGCATACGTAATTCTTAGTAAATAAGTAACAATACACTTTTTTATTCTCAATTTACATTTACTCTATACTGGCTGGTAACACGCAGAGCAATGGGCTTACGATTGCCATTCCTTATCTTATCTGTAAAAAAGAAAATACTCGTTGTGCAGAAATGGGACAATAAAAAGTGCGATGTCACCGCTTTGTGATCCCCGTGAACGGGTAAACGGTCAACGGAGAGTCTATTCGTAGCGATTTTTGTAACCATATCGTAGTAGGGCCAATTGTAGTTCGGATTACGGTTCAATAATAACAGAGCGACAGAAACTTCTACAATAACTATAGGCTATAATAGTTTTATTTAAACGACAGTCCTAAAAAAACAAGGAAAGGAGACACCATGTTACATCTTATGTTTACGCGAATGTTTACTCATTACAATAAAACTAACTGTGAGTCATTTTATTGAACTAGCCCTTATTTAGGATTCCTTACATGAACCATAACCATGGGTTGGGTGTATTAAGATGATCTCAGGTCAAATTATTAAAAGTAGAAGAAGGTTTAGAATTATGTATACTTGACTAGTTCTTACTAAATCTTCTACCTGCCAATTCTACCTGCTTTTAGGTATAACATAATAACTTATCTCCGTTTTTAAGGACTTTAACATATGCTGTTACACGTTATATTTAAGTGTTGAATCTAATCATATACATACAATACGGCACGTATTAAAACAAAACAGGATGCATATAAAAGTAGAAAATTATTTTTTAAGTTATTGTAATTACAGAAAAAATTGAAGTAACAATTGAGGCGTGAACATGCGCCGGTAAATGCAAAAAACTATCCAAACTCTGCTCCGAGTGTTTTGAAATGAAAAGTTTAAATGGTCCACCCGTGACCATGGTTGCTTTAAAACTTCTGTAACGTCGGGCTAGTTAAATAAACAGCGATAGAATCCGTAAAAGTAGTTTTATTGTAACAATTGACATTCGCGTAAACTTAAGACATCAATATATTTTTTTAAATATTGCCAGTTTTATGTTATTTCTGACTCTCATATCCAACATTTTTTTAATGCGATGCAGTTTCGTGCGGTTTGTGAGTAACCGGTGGCCCATGTGAGGGATGAAGAGGAGAATGAAAAGAGTACAGCGCATCTGCATGTTAATTGTGCAGATGTCTATGGACGTCGTAGTCATCAATTGGTTCCGATTGCTCGTTTGTCCCCATTTATTATTATGAAAGAGTTGCATAACCTCTATGCGGATGTTTATGGGTGTCGCTTGTTATTGAAAGACTCTAACTACTTTTTTCCTCCTTATGCAATAAAATAAGTTTTTAGTAGCGATCGAATCCAGCCCCTCGACCAGTTTTAAAACTGACGAATAATGGCAAAAGGATGAAAATCTTAGTTATGAAAAAAAAAATGAAATGCTTTAAGAGGTAAATGGTCTAGTCACTCATTTATTAATAGACGTTCCATTTATCATTTAAATACATCATGGCCTACATTACTTTCGAGAGGCTTCTTAATTACTCCAATTTAACATTTTAATGAATCACAATCTAAAAATTAAGCTCTCAATAACAAAATTTCGCTACACCCCAGGCACTGGAGGAGGAAGGGAACAAAAATAGAGAATTAATTAGTTTATTTTTTCATATTATCTGTCGCCTATTATGCGTGACATTTATTTGAATAGGGTGACAATAAAATTATTGATTTATTAAAACATTTTATAAATAAATGATAAAATCAAATTATACTAGTACAAAAATTAAACATTAGTATAAAATCGTACATTCTTTACGTAATGATAAAGGAAATAAATATATTCAAAAAATTTACAATAGTCATGTCGACGGTAAACAAAAAATAAATACAAAAAAGAGAATATCTAGTCATTCTAAAAATCACCAAATCGAATGAACTCGAAAAAATCATCCGCATGGAATATAAAGATGGACATTAATAATATTGTCATTAAAATATGATTGAAAAATACTGCGATCTTTTGTTTACTGTTTTACTGTTGCATGTTTTATGTTTGCTATTACGTGTTTACTGAAATACAAATCGTACCATTTGCTGTCACGTTTAGGTAAAAGTCACCGTTTCGATCGAGTCTACGGCGTGTACTTATGAGGAAAACGACTGTAATTACATAATAGGCGTGTACCGTCACTATAAGATAGGATTCCAAAACCCGTTGTATCGACTATTGTAAAAATATACCGTTGCATTCACAAGGTGCTAACTTCATTTTCCTATTTGCTAGATTTTTTGTTCCCTTTAATCTGTTTATTCACACAAATTTTATTTATTTTTATAGTGAATAGATAGTTCGTAGATATTTTATATAAAATCTTTTATTTAAATGTTTTATTTACCTAATAGGTATGTTTTAGTTAGAATTCAGACTGAACTTTATGTATCACGATACTGATTTATGTATCCTACTTGGGGTGTATTACTGTTTACATAAGATAGTACTGTTCACGAATAAATGTATATGTACTGTTATTGCACTTTATTTTGTCTTTTCTCTACTGATTATAATAACATCCTACTAAACGTATTAATATTTGTTCGCAATGTCTAATCAAGATAATGTTCCCCTGGGTTTATTAACTAATTAAAACCCGCTTATACTGGTGTATAAGATAGACATAGAGACTGACATAGAGTCGGTAATTAGATGCATTAGCATGACTCTATGTGGATTCGGCTATATTTTCAATTTATCACCAATTTAATGATCAAGCAAGCCTGTAGAGCTGCCGGTTCTACTTTCCTAATTGTATTTAACCGGTGTATCTCTGAAAGCACCTTCCCTAAAATTTGGCGTTACGGTAGCATGAAACTAATACTTACACCTGGCAAGAAACTCCCATGCGAACCAAAATCATGCCGTCCTACAACTTTACTTCCCACTTTAAGTAAATTGCTAGAAAGGCTCACTGTAAATTGCAATATACCAGGAGGGTTAATATTTCATAATCAACAACACTGTTTCACTGCCGGGCGATCTACAGTTAATGCCGCCATCTTAGCCAGGATATTAGTCGACTTGTCCGACAAGTTCTCCAATTCGTAGGAATCTCTTAATATATCGTTAAATTTGGTAACACCTGGTGACCAATGCTACTTCTCGAACTAAGGGGATGTCACTCGAAAATTTATTCCTTGATACGTTCCCACTTCATAAACAGTACAACAACACTCGGTTGCTCTCCATACACGAAAAGTTTGACTGGAGGCTGTCCACAGGGCTCAGCATTATCACCATACTCGTGAATTTCTTATTTGTTTCCTTCACCTTTCCCAGAATATATACATTAAAGGGATACGCGGACGACGCCCTTTTGTTTCTTCAGGCAAATTCACGATCAGAAATTGAGAATAAAGTAATATACAACGCGTCATACCTTGGTAGCATGTGACCTCTAGTTTGGGTGGATAGGGCTACAATAGATGCGGCACATCGGAAACTACTACTAAGTCTGAGGCTATCATTAAGATTGTTATGTAAAGTTTGCCACACCATTAGTACGGAGGCGCTACCTACCCTTTGTTAACGACTTGGTGGACCTCGACACCTTCGAGTTGAGGCAAAAGTGCGCTCTCGTGCTACATTCTTATTTACTATTAAACAATAAAGTTGATGATCTCATGGCATTAGGCAACTGTGGACTGTGGGCTCCGGTGCGCACCCACACACCGACGCACGCGGCGCTCAGTGCGCTCAACAGTTTGTTGGCCTCGGGTCCCACAGTCAACGTATTCACAACTAACATGACTTACTTCATAAAGTCATGTTCTTACGTTTGTTAACACCTTCGAATAAAAATTGTATATGATTTTGAAATTAACACAATTGTTAAACTGAAATAACTAAATCTAACATAACGGTATAGGGTAAAAGATATCTTGAAGTTATTCGAGAAAGGATGGTGCGATCGTGTCGATTTATTGCTCTACTTAGTTCTCCACTAAACTCACAGGTATTTTTTGAACTTAACTACTCTACTAACCCTCTACGACCACCGACGCCCGTGTACATCAGTGAAGCTTCGTTTCACCGCCTTAAACCGCACGAAACGTGACACCGCAAGTGTCCCATTACGGTGGTATCACGTGAGCGAGAGCTACCGCCCCGCCTGTGCCGGCACAATTCCGCTGCATAGGAGGAGGTAGTGCCATGAATGGTCACTACCTTCTTCTACGCAGCATGGCACTACCTCTTTATTTTCACATAGTTATACAATAATAGCGCATCTTTATTGCACTACCTGTGTATGAAATGTTAAAAGAAAATCTCCTCAACCAATGGCCTTTCAATCAAATTGGCCCCGTCGCGAATAACCAAAAGATATAATTTAGATAGGTCTAATTAGCAATAGCTATAAAAATGGCTAATAAATCTGCTATCGTATTTTATTTCTTTCCAAACGAGAGGCGATTTCATTTGAAAGTTCTTTCGGTTTTGGAGCCTTCGAAGGTTTTAATTAGAACAGGTCTCTTACGTGACATTGACCCGCGAGGGACTTTAAAGTTTCTCTTTTCAACTTTTTCAGACATTTTAATTTAATATCTGTATCCGTATAACCCAACTGCGTAGGTGGAGAGTATTTTTTTGAGCATATCTATTATATGTGGTATTTTGTATATATAATCCGTATGCATGTCGATTACTAAGTTCTCTGTTACAGTCTTATATCTTGACATATATTTAACATATGTGATGTCGATATGTTGTTTGTTTTGATAAGTATCACTTAGAAAAATATACTTAAGTTGAACCAAAAATAATTTAATATGTATTTTGTTTTGAACATCGCGGGAGAACTCATCACCTTCGTTCGACGTCCCAAAGTCCTGGACTGTGCATTTAAGGCGCAATTTTCAACAGGTGTCTCGCCTGTTTGTTCATCCTATATGCTATATAAAATACTCCTGTAAATGTATTTGTATTTTAAACTATTATAAATGTATAATTTGTGCTTTTACTTCCTGTAATTTTCATCCAATACGATGACAAAAATTTGAGAATCATTTCACAGTAGAAGATTTTGTTTTACACTAGCTGATACCCGCGACTTCGTCCACGTAGACTTTGGAAATAGTTAACCGATTAATCTTACGGGTGGACTGAGGCCTTTAGTGTGAAGCTTATAAAATGTGGGTGGTGGAGCTCTGTACTCATTTTATTGTTAAGTTTAACTAATGATATGACTCTGCAATAACAATCGCACTATTAATTTTGTAGCCGATATGCGGGATAATTGGTTATTCATCATCATCATCATCATTATCATCCCTTATTGGTTCACTGTCAGACGCAGGCTTCTTGCAATGAACGCCAAGATGACCGATCTCCTGCTACTCGCAACCATCCCGAATTGGCTACTGTACAGTGTTCGCCTTTCCACCTGATGAATGACCGACCAACACTTCGTTTTCCTAAACGCAGCCGCCACTCCAAAATCTTACTGGCCATCTGCCATCTGCCATCTGTTTTTATGAGTGTGTGACCAGCCCATTGTAATTTCAGCGAGCCTATTCGTTGCATGATATACTTTAGTACTCTGCATCATGACTTCGTTATGAATTCTGTCGTGCAGATAAACAAGCAACATGGCACGTTCAATAGCACGTTGAGCTACCGAAAACTTGCACACCAGTCCTAAATTAAGTGGCCATGTTTCGGCCCCATAGGTCATTACGGGAAGAACGCATTGGTTGAATAAATCGCTACTATCGTACTAAATATACAACAAAAAAGTTTCAAACCAGTTCACTACTTCCCGGGATTGGCCTGCACAAACAGAAAACTTACGAACATACAGACCTTTTTTATCAGTTTTCGTGTCTATTATTTTTTTCTTACCAACCCATCATTTTTGTTTTTGAAAAATATTGAATGTACAGAAACACATTTTTTCTGTTTTCTTTTATGTATACGGTCATGGTAATGATCGATCAAACCCTCAATTATTAGAGCTGTCACTTTGCGAATACGCCACACGTGACGCGGGATATAAAAGCTCTAACACGTGGAACGAGTCAGAACACAACCGCGACAATCGGTCACGCTTATTTAATGGTTCTGAGGTTCCGATTAAATCCCAGTCTATTCATTAGTCGTTGTTATATACGATTTTAGAAAACTGGGCAATTCAAAAGCGTTCATCGTTGGCCTATTGTAGAAGATCGGGTGAAGGAAGGCAATGTATGATTGTTAATGGGCCTCGGCAGTAACCGAATGTATGATTGTTAATGGGCCTCGGCAGTAACCGAATGTATGATTGTTAATGGGCCTCGGCAGTAACCGAATGTATGATTGTTAATGGGCCTCGACAGTAACCGAATGTATGATTGTTAATGGGCCTCGGCAGTAACCGAATGGCTTCCATGGCCGCGTTTGTACCGCTATGTTATAAAAAAACGTAGCTTTTACAGGTATTTTAAAAATAATAATAATAAATATAGGCGGCACACATGGAATTTAGATACATTTAGTAAGATGTAGTGCCACGCTGCATCATTGCAGTAGAGCTGGGCATTGGAGAGGAGGAATAAAGGAGGGTACGCATCGGCATGCTAATAATGGGGATGTTCATGAGCGTTGGGCTAGGATTCCTCGTTTGCACCCCTATACTATAAAAAGAGACATTTGGTGACTAAGGAAGCCCTATAACTTCTGCACGGTTAGTACATGCAAGTGTAGCAACATACATACGTTCAATATACTAGGAGAGGTTCAGCTGATATCACGTATCCGTTGCCACGATACAGCCGGTGTAATTACACCTGCAAATAGTCGACGTCTAGACGACGGGGGTGGATGTATTGTAAACAACTACACAAGGTACGAGTAGGCGTCGTGGGGTTGGAATATGTGAGGGTTGCTCGGTGAAGAGGCCATAGAGCTGCGGAAAAGTTGTTCTATTAGGAGGTACTGCCTGCATTGCAGACGGATGGCTTTGATACTGCCAATGGGACGGATATCTAACGTTTCATGTGTTTTGTGAATTTACGGAGTCCCATTGCCAGTTAGTAGGAAAGGGGGCACGTGGATGATGCGGATGTCTATGAGCATTTTTAGGCATCAAGGGGCTCCGTCTGTTCTTTTACCCCTTATACAATGACAGTAGTGCTGCGGTACATTGCTGTTTTATATCTGGACTATATTATTTATTGCTGTTTTATATCGGTGTGATTGGCGATGTAGGTCTAGATTACACACTGAAACGTACGTGAAATTACGGCTATACTGTCGTGTTTCATGCGGTATTGCGAGCGTAGTGTGTGGACAGAACAGGATTAAAGAGACTCTTCTGCATAACGTTACTAAACCAGAAGGCCCGTGTGTCCTTATATCCGGTTCATAAACTCCCAGGTACAGTAGTGTAATGTATTGAATGTAGCCGTGCAATAAAACAGGCATCTCACTATAAAATGTATTTTATTGCACGGATGGCCATACGATAAAGTCTAGAAGCAACAACTTAGTCTTCTATATACAATTATCTAAAAAAAAAACGAACAACCTCGCAGAACATATATATGTACATATATATATATATATATATATATATATATATATTATATATTATATAATATATTATATAAAATAACTCTCCCCTTGTATATTACTCGTCACATATAGTATTGGGGGTGGCCTTACAAACCTTATTACCGACAGTGCAATAAAACATAAAAAATTACTTAACGATGCATGTATTAATTAATATTGAAAGTACCGTTCCCGATCAATATCTCCTGCCATCATTTATTTCTGACGTTCCGCGCCCTCTTGTCCTATCACATTAAATTACAGGTAATTTTTTGGTTTCATCTTTAAGTATTTATATATGTATATGAATGAGATCTGTAATATATTTATATAAAAAATGTGTTTTATATATTATACTGGAGGCCGATAGCTCAGTTGAATGAAAAATTATTTTTCAGAGACTTTATTTTGAACGTCAATACTTTACTACCGCATCAATCCTAGTAGTCGAATTTCGGCCGCGGCGGCCATGTATTTTAGCTTTTCACTTTGTCAAAATCTGGGCTATTCGCTAGCCAACAGCATAGGAAATATTATATAGTATACACATGTGTACGCAGGTATAAGTGCACTCATGTTCGATTATCCTCTTATTTCAAGTGACCAGAATTCGCCACGACTGGACAGAAATCAGGCGCAGGACCAAGACATTACAAGTTTATATAGGCTTGTAATGTACTTTTTCAGTGATATAACCATCATTAACCATCATAATTATCAGCCCTCATCGGTCCACTGCTAGACATATACCTCTCTCAATGAACGCCAAGACGACCGATCCACTGCTACTCGCACCCATCCCGGACAGGCAACTGCACGGAAATCGTCTCCCCACCTGGGGAACGGTCGAACAACATTTTGTTTTCCTAAACACGTCCTCCATTCCAGAAACTTACTGGCCCATCTGCCATCTGGTCTTCTGAGTGTATGACCAACCTATTGCCACTCCAGTGAGCCTATTCGTCGCGTGTTATGGAATACTTTAGTTTTCTGCCTTATGACTTCTTTACGAATTCTGTCGGACAGAGAAACACCCAACATAGTACGTGCAATAACCCGTTGATTCTACTGCAATCTTGCGGACCAGTCCATGTTACGGCCCCGTAGGTCATCCCGGGAGAACGAATTGGTTGTCTTTCGTGTTCAAGCTCTGCGGTATAGAAGACTTGAAAATGTGACGATGCGTTCGAAATGCTGCTCAACCCAACTGAATCCTTCTATAGGCTTCCTTCTCGAATTTATATCTACCTAATTGGAATAATTGCCCGTGGTAGATGTATTCGTCTATGACTCCAACAATAGCACCATCGACGTTGACTGGCCTAGGGAGATCGTGTTCGTTGAACATGACTTTTGTCTTGTCCAAGTTCATCCTCAGGCCAATACGTCGGGAGGATTCATTTAGGCGGTGCAACATTTCCTGCAAGCTCTCCAACGATTCAGCCAACATAAAGTTATTGTCGGCGAATCGAAGATGTAACTGGTATTCGCCATGAATATTTATGCCGCATGCTGCCAAATCTAAAGTCGCAAAGACGACCTCCGAAGCATTAATGAACAGTTTCAGGGAAATGACATCCCCCTGTCCCACTCCTCGATGCAATTGGATTGGCCTTGTTTGACCTGCTGGAATCAGAACGGACATAAAAGCAACGTCGGCCAGACATCGCTGTAAAGCTTCCAGAAGAGCCCAGATTTTGACAAAGTGAAAAGCTTTCTCATAGTCCACAAAGGCAAGACACAGCGGCTGATTGTACTCATGTGACTTTTGTACAACTTACATTATGGTGAAAATGTGGTTAGTTCATGGTGCTAAGTCCCCTGCTAAACTCTGCCTGCAGCGGTGGCTGGAAGTTGTCAAGCTTTGTGTTGAGACAATTCGTCAAGATTCTTGAGAACAACTTGTGAATATGGCCGAGAAGTGAAATTGGTCCGTAATTTTGAAGAAGTGATTTGTCGCCCTTTTAAAAAAGTGAAACATCGTCACTTCCAAGCCATGCCTTGGGAGGTACGCCCCGCTGAACGACGAAATTAAAAATTTTTTTAGCCCTTTTAAGACAGGCTCGCCTCCTGTAATTCCGTCCCTCCCCGAAGCTTTTCCCTTCAATCTGTGCAAGAGCCAGACTAGTCTCACTCAAGCTGATGTCCGGCAGATCGCCTGACAATTGTCTTGTTAGGCTTGCACGCGGATCGTTATTTAGGTTATCGGGATGGGGAGCGTGCGACATATAGTACTTGCTATAGGAAGCTTCGATCTCAGATAAGTTCATAGGCTTAGAAACGGTAACCCCAGAATCAGTACTAACCCTTGTCAGATGACTGCTTCCAAGCTTCTGCACAGAAGACTTCTACCGTCTTTTCTACTCAAACGTCTAGGCAAATTAGTTCACGGATTTGCTTTGAAAGAAGCTTGATGTCGGCAGGTGTAATGACTTCGTGTGCTCACACTGCGTTCCCTCAGAACTCCAAACGTCTCGTCTAAGATATCCTTCATCTCCTACAATATCCTTTACTCACGTCCCGCATGCAATCAATCACGCGACTCATACCCCCGTCAATTTTCATTGTAGTTTCCGACATATCCTGCGCAGCAAACGCGTTTTTAATTAAATTTTTGGGAACATACCATGGTTAGTCGGAAGTTAGGTTGGAGTGCGACTTCACTAATCAGACACGCTCGCATCGAAAGACTATTAAGAGAGCCTCTAACCAATCGGTGATTATTTCCGGTTTTAAGCCTGTTGATCACGGAGACATCTCTAAATATATGCTTTCGTTCCGTCATAATAAAGTCAATCTCATTCCGTGTCACAGTATCGGGGATCTACCACGTCCACCACATATCTTCTACTTAAAATAAGAATTCATTTAGAAGAGACCCTCCTTCTCGAGGAAGTTTATCAGCATTTGCCTTCCGACTTTTTTTACATTTCATGCACAGTTACCACAGTAAAGATTTCAGTAAAGATTCACGAGCAATCCCACGCCGCCTTGAGGTAGAGTGTCGTGAAGTAGAATAGGTGACCCGATTGCAGAATTATGGTGTCCATGCCTTGTCTTCGGGCTTCACATAGCCCCAGAACGCCATCGGTTTTTTTCCCGGTTCCACCTCCAGCTCAACCATGTGGATATCTAGTCTGAGCGTTTATCTGTTATATGTAGCCAAGTCAAGCCGGTCATATCAATCCGTAGCCTGGAGATTGTTAACAACCATTGTTCCACCATTACCGTGGCTGCTGCCGAGGCCAGGACTAGTGGAACTACTGCAGTCGTCCATTGGACCTTAATTCTCATAATTGCCACCCTGAGCAGACGGATTAGCGATCGCCGCACATTAGGTTTCGGACCGGGGCCACTACTGCCTGACGCTGATTCGATTGATGATACCACCATCTGTCGACGCGAGCGCTGTCCGGTGCTCCCGTCTATTTCACTGTCACTATGAAACATACGGAACACCAAACGTCCAGCTCGCTGTAGCCTCTTTGTTGTTAAAAGACCAGTGCCCTTTGACGACTCTTACATCACCCTGGGCTTGGATTGAGGGTGGAGGTATTCTCCCCCGCTGCCCTCACACAGCCAGTATAGCGTTATTTGGTATTTGTGCTATAGCTGCAACAAAAATATATCATCTGTGAAAATAATGACTCTCTAGCGATCACGATTCTAGACATACAGCCTGGTAACAGACGGACAGACATAGGCCTCCCCAATACAGCCCATTTTATATACTTAACACTAACCATGACCTAAGAGACCAGGATCAGAATTGAAACGGTAGTAGTAAACTAATGACGTTCGAAAGGAGATTTTTTAAATCCTATTTCTGATAAAATATTTTTATTTTGAAGCGTTACCTTCTTAGCCTTACTCGCCTTCACTGAGCAACGGGAGATTAAGAAGCGACTGCATGAAAAAGCTACATAATAGTTGTCATTTTACGCCGGCCTTATGGGAGCGTTAGTCACCACGAAAGTGGTGTACACCGTTACGGTTAGACTGTATTGAAGCAATGGCACAATTTTTTACAAAAACTATTTTAGTTAGGGACGTGGAGATACGTTATAACACGCCGTCACCAGTCATGTATCTATCAGTGCCGCTTATGGTGAAGAGCCCCGGAACGATTAGTCACCGGGGCACCATGTCTGCTATTCCGATATAGGGCTGACGCCACCTCCGCAGAAGAGTTGTCTTGCGTTACAAAACAACCCACCAAACGCAAAAGCTCCCCGTTCTGCTATATGCAGTCGCCTAATATTCTTAAAATTCACTTTTCACATTTCTTTGGTTTAAGGAACTAGCAGGTTCAATTACGCATTCATCATCGTCTCCATCAGTCCACTTTTCAAATATATAACAAGATCAACAACACGTCTTGTAGTCAGCTCACTGCTGTAGTCCTCTGTCAGTGAAGCCAAGGCTGTTGTTTCTCCGACACCAAAATTCGAATTATTATTTAATAATTCTACTGATAAATACCGCAGAGCGTGAAGACAATTCAAGCAATGCGTTCTCTCCGTAATGACCTACAGGGCTGAAACTTGGCCTATTAGGACTGGTTTAGCTCAGCGGGATATTGAACATGCTATGTCGGGTGTTTCTCTGTCCGACAGAATTCGTAATGAAGTCATGAGGCAGAGAAGTAAAGTAACTAAGGCTGATAATGACGATGAGGATATAATTACCTACAACAAGCTATAAAAGTTGGCACTTTTATGGCACAAACAAATCCCCATGCCACCGTTTAAATAAAACGCCCGGTGTAGCAATTATGTTTCTTTACTATCCACCGGGAACATATTCACGAAATATTTTATACAAGAGGGTTAAATCATGATTTCTTGCAGACGCCATATTCATATCTCGTTTCGAAAAGTCTTTGTTAATGTTAAAATGTCTTAATTCTCTTAAGTGTGCATTTTGACAGTAGTATTTACATGATCTGTATGGCTATTAATTTGATAGACCGTATCTTTAATGTGTTAGTTTTGATAGTATATGGCACATGTCAAAATTGTTTGTTAAATTCTTTTTAATTGTAACTGATTTTATCCATTGCCTGATTTTAGTTGACTCACGAAACCAATAACG